>JAOTQJ010142462.1:0-36780 GCA_025642045.1 Solanum sejunctum
TACACCCAAGGGCTCCTAGTTAGCCCATTATTCAAGTAGGTCCCCAAACTTTGCTATTTTAATCCAATTGAGGACTTTCGACTCCAACTTAGAATATACACCCCAATTATAATTTAACCCAGCGAACTTACTAAATTTAAAAATACGCCATGTTCGACAACTTTTCCAATAAATGATTTACTTCGATTTAATTAATTACAGGATCTAACATATATTATTTAATTATTTATTATCATTATAATTTAAATTATATATGACTCGTAACTATAGTTTAACTAAGACTGCTAGGGGCATGTTCAGAATTTAGATAACTAAGTTCTCAATTGTACAAATTCAGAATTTATTTGTATAAATCAAATTTTTTTGTTAATTGAGTAAATTTAGAATTTATATATATTTACTGTATGTATATAATTATCTTATTGATAAATTTGATTCGTACGAGTTCTGAAATTTTTTTAAAATATATAAATATAGAATGTATATGCATTTACCCTATTATATATTGACAATAAATTATATAAATAAATTAATATATTAAAAATGAATTATATAAATAATTATATAAGTTATACAAATAATTGTTGTAGCTATAACAACGAAATGTATTGTAGGAGTGAGAACAGTAAGATCATATGATAAGCAGATCTGGTTACATGTAATGAGAATATTCAAAATCCTAATCATTTACAGACGGTGCAATATATATAAGTTAAAAGAAGGCAAACTAAAATAATTTATTAAAGGGAGCCTTCCAACCAATATGACGTGCTTCCAATTACAACCGATTCTTTACAATTAGACTATGTCTCCAAGAATAGCAAAATAAAATATAAATTCCCTCTGTTTATTTTGAGTTAAAGAGTGCTTCTCACATCTCTGCTGGATTCAAGTACTTTAATTTAATTTTGTTGGCATTTTTCATTTAACGTTATTTATTTCCTTGGAACCAACCGTTGTTCAACCTGAATTATTTAAAAAATACTCAGAATAAAAAGTTTTGTAACAAAAAAAAAAGCATTTGTAGAACAAAATTTTTTGTAAACCAAACACTTTTGTTGAAGTAATAAATACAAAAGTTTTAGCAAATTTTTAAAATTAGAAATTAAAACTACTAATGAAAATAAAATTTTAAAAAAAATAAAAATAAAATTGACAAGAAGAAAATCGAGCACACTGAATGCAAAATATCTTCTTAAGAAAATTATTCTTCTCAAATACCCAGATTTAATGGAATATATCCTCTCAAATTAGAATAATCTTATTCACCAATGTATAACCTAAAAGTACAATGTCAACAAGTCACTCAAAGGTAGTAAAGAGCATTGGTAATTTATTTGTGTTGAATAAGAAAAAGTTTCTGAAAAATTTATTGTTGAAAAATGAGAGAAATTTTTTTTATTTATAGACAACAAAGGGTAGTCTGAACAGAGGCTTGTTAAGACTTGTCTGAAAGGTTACAACCTTTTGGAAAAGACACAACTCTTTCATAAAAGTCATAATCTTTTAGAAAAGTTACAAAATCTAAGAAAAAGCACAACTCTTCTTTCTCCATTGACACCTTTTAAAACACAACAATGACCCTCTCCTCCCGTGAATGGGGAATAACTCTAAGAAAAAAAAGAGGCAAATGTGTACTTTAAAAGTAAGAATTAATTACATATGCATAAGTATATTTTTTTTTAACTTTCTCTAGTGAACATATGTCGAAAATACTTAGTCAATTGGTAGATTTGACATCTTGGAACCATCAAACTTTGGTGTATACCTAGATAACCACGTGTCATACAATCAATCCTTTACCATCTATGTTTCTCACGGTTGTGTTCGTTTTCAACTATATACACCTCCTGATTTCATGACTTTATAGAAAACAGGCTTTTATAATCATTCTCTTCGAAGTGACTTATACTTCATACTCATATAGATAATTCCTAATCATGCTACAGTGTAGGAATACTATTCGGTCAATTCTTTCAAACTTAAAAATCATTAATAAACTTTAAGTTTTATTAACTCATTAAAAAGCCTTAATGTTTTATCCTTGTCGCTGAATATTATCTTCATAAGGGGAATGAATTGTTATATTTGACAATGCTGAACAGCCAGTTGCAACTATATTTAATCTCCTTGAACTTAGATCTTGGGATCTCCAATCTACTAGGTAGAGGTACCACGATGATGACTCGTTCTAAACCTTAATTTCATTCTCTTAGATGATCTTTCAATCAAATCGTCTAGTCATGTATTTTTATAGGCAGATCCAACATATTATCTTTTGAATTCATATAGTCAAGTGTGATAATTTCACTAGAGAGTAATTCTCTAACGATATTTTCATGACCCAAGCTAGGCCCTAGGCGTGAATGACAAGTAGGATTCCCAAGAAAACTTCAACTTAGCCATCTTAACATATCAAGCATAGTAAGGTAAGTAAATCAACACTGGAAAGCAAAATGATAGGGCGAGTCTCAAAATAAAGTTAAAGATAAATAAACCTTAGGCCCGAATAAATGGACTTACACATCTTTGTCTAGCATGCCTCTAGTTTCATAAATAAAAGGCATAGAACAAGCTATTAGCTCATCCAATCAAAAGAAAAGAGATGGTCTCCAAGTAACAACATTGTCTAGAGCTATCAAGAAAATATAAACCCAATAGATAGTTCCCGAAGCATGAAGACTCACCAATCAAGTGAACAAGCCTTCTATCTAGCCACGAGAGTGTGTAGGATGATCGTCAAGCTATAACAACGGTCAAAAAATATATGTTAGTACTTGAAATGTACTAACTATATGAGCAATGTAATGCATGACATAAAATTGATAATGGAATGATCAATATTAGAACATAAAATAAGTCAATCGTTCGAATAAAAATAATAAGTGATGATCAAGACCAAGGTTTTTTGAATTAACAATGAAATCTTAGGAAAGCTTGTACAATACATGCATAAGGTAATCATAAGTCATAGTAAGTATGCAACAGAGCTTGTGAAGTTCATAAGTCACTAAGAATCTTAAGTCATAGTAAGAGTTATAAATCATAAATGAGGATCATAATATACAGTAAAAGAGACTATAACTGACATATAAACGTGTGAGCTAAACATGGAGTTTTGATGTTTACCCATACATCAAGAGAAAGGGAGTCTACTTGATAAAGGTGAACTCTAACACCTAAGTAGATCTACTAAGCCATGGGGTGAATTGGGTACATGCCTTTGGTTTTTAGACTCGAGTATTCACCACCAAGTCCTGAGATTTGAGTACTCACCTCTTAGAAAATTTGGGTATTCGCCTCTAATCTCTTTACCTCCTGTGGAAGAAAGTTTAGTGACACAAGTACTCACCCTTAGTTCACTCGATGCTAGTTGGTACTCTCACAAGAATAAGGTGTCACAACCCAAGCCTAGGTCCTAGACGTGACACTGTGAATGAAAAATCAATGAGACCCCAAACAAGCCTTTTAACATATGATTTACACATCCTTGATTGTGGAAGGAATTAAACAACATCAAGAGAGTAAAAATAAGGATAAAGGGACTAAGAAAAAGTTTTAGATAACGATAAACAAACAAGAGCCAATAACATAGCATAATTACATCACTTGTGCAACAATACCTCTAAACATAGAATTGAGAGGGGCAAGACACTTTTCGGGCTGACCCTCATAGTATCAAAAGTTCAACATAAGAAATAACATAAGCAAGAGTAGTATAGGTTGGGCCCCAAACTTTAGGACATACCAAAGCTTATTTTCAAGATATCATAACTAGCCACGTGGAGGATGATCATGAGGAGCTCCAGTTCCTACATGGTAACATCATGTAGGCATAGAGTATGTATTAGTACATTTGAAAGTACTAAGTCTATAGGATGGAATGCAACAAGAGATAGACAACATAGTCAAAATGCATAATCATAAGCAAAGGATAGTATATTAAAAACATGACATGCATGATCAATCATTAAAGTAAAATATGCTTGTATAGAACATATTACATGTGTGGAAGAGACCATGATCATAAACCAAGCAAACAAGTACTTGGAATCCATGGCCTACCACCCCCTTGGAAGGTGATTGAGGTATCTACCCCTCAATTGGTAGATGAGCATAGCAACCCCCACCCCCATCAAAATGGTCAAGGTATATAACATAGTAGATGGGCATAGCACCCCCCATCAAAGTGGCCAAGGTTTATACCCCTCAACATGGTAGATGGGCGTGGAGTCCCCCATCAAAGTAGTCAAGATATATACCCCTCAACATGGTATATGGGCATAACACCCCCCATCAAAGTGGTAAAGGCATATACCGCTCAACATGGTAGATGGACATAGCACTCCCTATCAAAGTGGTTAAGGCATAACACCCCCTCAACAAGGTGTGGTCAACTTGTAACACCATAGATACTTTTCATATACATACATTTATTTCATCATTATAAAGTCACTTGACTCATAATACATACAATAGATCATCAATAACTCCAAAATTCTTAATCAGACATTTTATCATATACTTGGTAGGTGTATAATGCTAGTTTAAAATCATGCAATTCAAGAGTGAAATCATGTGAGAAAACTCAAGGCAAATCAACCCACCAACACTTGGTAATACTTTCATGCAAGAAACATTGAAACCCTTCATCAAATCTCATCATAGATTATAGATTCATAGCTCAAAACATGCTTAAATAGTCAATATTTCATGAAACCCCGACATAGTTTATACTCAAATTCATAGTAAGAGATACCCATAGATAATTCAACTTGAAAATATGCAATTTACATAAAAAGGAAGGTTGGGCATCATGGGTAAAAGGACCCAATAGTTGAAACCCACATACCTCAAATTTGGAGATTTCTTTGATGAGGATTTGAATGATAACTTGAAGCTTGAATAAATTTCTTGAGATATGGAATGAGTTTGAGACAGTTGAATTTGGATGAAATATTTGGCTAAGTATTAGAGAAAGTTTTGGGGAATGTCTTGAGTGATATGGGGGTTAAAAAATGACTGAGTATAGGTGTTTTTACACATAGGAAGGCTTAGGCCCATGGACCCAAAGCCTTAAGCTGAAACTGGAAATACTGGCAACAACATACACTGATCCGTGCCCTAGCTGCATCGCTCTAGGGGCATAGATCTATACTATTTTTCCTAAACTTTGAAAAATGAAATTTTGCTATGATTGCTCTATAATCAGGGTTCTACCCATTTTCCACTCAATTTTGTCCCCTGATTATGAATATAATGTCAGATTTTCAATATCAACCATGAGTTTTGAGATATATGAAAATTATGGTTATAGGCATTTCCAAGGCACATTTTCTGGCACTTTTTGGGGCATTTCAATATCTCCCTCTTGAAAATATTTATTCATCCCTGAATGTCAAAGAAACATACCTAAAAGAGGTAATCATGAAGAAATCAGCCCAACAAGAATGCAACAATGCACTTAAACACCATTTTTTAAAAATCTCAACATAAGTGTCAAAATCACCATGAACTTCTCAACATAAACATAAATGCATGCAAATGACATAAAAGCTGGAACATAAGACTTGAAATCATAATGTACTTGAATTAGTACGTTAGGCTTGAGTAGATGGAAGAGATAGGGATATCTCTTTTGCATGTCCGCCTTGGCTTCCCATGTAGAACTTTCAACTTGTTGATTCCTCCAAAGTACCTTGACATACGTCCTTATTTCTCAACGTCTTCACTAATCGAGACCTCCCCATAAGTCAAATTGTCTTTTATAACACCCACAACATCCAAAGGTACAATAGCATTAGGCCCGCCCATACATTTTCTTATCATAGATACATGAAAATAGGATGAACCACATTCATATCATTGGGCAACTCCAACTCATAGGCCACTTTATCAATCCTCCTCAACACTTTAAAAGGACATATAAATCATGGACTTAATTTACCCTTTCACCAAAATGAACCCACCCATCATGGGAAAGACCTTCAAATAGACCCAATCACCAATCTTAAATCCAAGATCCCTTCTCCTCATATTGGCATAAGACTTTTGTCTACTTTGGACTGTTTTCAACCTCTTCCATACCAACCACACCTTCTCCATGGCCTCTATAATGAAATTAAGAGCCAACAAAGCCATCTCCCCCACCTCAAACCATCCAACCAGGGATTTACAACGTCTACCATATAATGCCTCAAAAGGATCCACACCAATACTTAAATGATAGCTATTGTTATAAGCAAACTCAGTGAGCGGAATATATTCATCCCAACTATCCTTAAACTCGAAAACACAAGCTCTAGGCATATCATCAAGAGTTTGGATAGTTATTTTGGCTTGACCATCGGTTTTAGGGTGAATGACCGTACTAAGCTTTACCTTGGTACCAAGATCTCTTTGGAAGGACCTCCAAAAGTGAGAAGTGAATTAAGAACCATTATCCGATATGATAGACAAAGGCATCCCATGCAATCTAACTAACTTATGAATGTACAATCTAGCATAATCTTCGATACCATATATAATCTTAACTGGTAGAAAATGAGACGACTTTGTCTTTCTATCAACCACAACCCAAATAGAATCAAAATTCTTTCTAGTCAGGCAACCCAACCACAAAATCCATGTTAATTTTCTCCCATTTTCAAGTAGGAATCTCTATATCTTGGGCTAAGCCACTCGACCTTTGATGATCAAATTTTACTTGTTGGCAATTATGATAACTGGATACAAACTTAGCAATATCTCTCTTTATACCACCCCACAAATACACTTCCCTCAAATGTCTATACATTTTTGTAGAACTGGGGTGAATAGAATAGAAAGAATTATGAGCCTCATCTAAAATCTTCTTTCTCAAGTCATCAACACAAGGCACACACAATCTATCTTGGTGCCTAAAGGCACCATCTCCCCCATGGGAGAAAACCTCCACCTTACCATCTCTCACCAAGGCCTTCAACTCTAATAAGATGGGGTCGAGATCTTGCTTTGCCTTCACCTCCTCAATCAATGAAGATTTAGAGCCATCAACCACCACTACACCACCATTATCAACCTCTTCTAACCTAACCTCCAATCTAGCCAACTAATGGACCTCTCGAGCCACCTCCTTGCCACCATCATCAACATGAGTTAGACTACCTATAGATACCCTACTTAGAGCATTAACCACTATATTAGCCTTACTGGGTGATAATGCACACTCATATCATAATCCTTAACAAGCTCTAACCGCCTTCTTTGTCTCAAGTTGAGATCTTTTTAAGTGAACACATATTGAAGGCTCTTATGATCGGTAAACACATCAACATGAACCCCGTACAAGTAATGACACTAAATTTTCAAGCAAATACCATGACAGCCAATCAAAATCATGGGTAGGATAATTCTTTTCATGCACCTTAAGTTGTCTAGAAGCATTAACTATCACCTTACTATTTTAAATCAAACACAACCCAAGCCAATTTATGAGGCATCATAGTACACAACAAACCCTTCTAACCCTTATGGTAGAGACAAGTTAGGAGCAGAGACAAGATTATCTTTCAAAGTTTGAAAACTCTTTTTACACTCATCAATCCACACAAATTTTGCCTTTTTTTGGGTTAACTTAGTCATGGGAGAAGTAATAAAAGAAAACCCATTCATAAACCTCCGGTAGTAACCCGCTAAGCCCAAGAAACTTCTAATGTCCGATGGGCTCAAAGGTCTAGGACACTTACTGGTCACCTCCATCTTTTTAGGATCCACCTTAATACTATCACCCGACACCACATGACCTAGAAAGGTAACCTCTTTCAACCAAAACTCATATTTTTCATATTTGGCATACAACTTCTCCTCCCTCAAGATCTGTAACACCACCCTCAAGTGATCCACATGCTCCTCCTTACTATGGGAATAGATCAAGATATCATCAATAAATACCACCACAAACAAATCAAGGTAAGTTTTAAAGACCCTATTCATAATGTCCATGAATATAGTCGTTATCAGTCAACCCAAAGGACATAACCGCAAACTTATAGTGCCTATATCTAGTTTGAAAGGCTGTCTTGGGAGTGTCACACTTCCTCACCTTCACTTGGTGATATGAAGACTAAAGATCAATCTTAGAGAAGTGACTAGCCCCTTGAAGTTGGTCAAAAAGATCATCAATTCTTGGTAGAGGGTACTTATTCTTTATGGTGACCCTATTAAGTTGCTGGTAATCAAAGCACATTCTAAGAGTACCATCCTTCTTCTTCAAAAATAACACTAGTGCACCCCAAGGTGATTGACTAGGCTTTATAAAACCCTTCTCGAACAAATCCTTTAATTGTTCTTTCAACTCCTTCAACTCTGCCAGGGCCATACGGTGAGGGGGAATAGAAATGGGTTGAGTATCAAGAAAGAGGTCTATACCAAAATCTATTTTTCTTTAAGGAGGAACATCAGGAAGCTCATTAGGAAAGACATCAAGAAATTCATTAACCATCGGAACCGACTTTATAGGAAGGAGTTTGGACTCAACATCCTTAACTCTCACAAGATGATAGAGACACCTCTTAGAAATCAACTTTTGGGCTTTAATGCAAGAAATAAACCTACCCTTGACCACCACATCATGACTCTCCCACTTAAGGACGGGTTTATTAGGGAATTGGAATTTGACCCTATGAGTTCTACAATCAATAGAAGCATAGTATGCATACAACCAATCCATCCTAAGAATGACATCAAATGCCACCATATCTAACTCAACAAAATCACAAGGCAATGTTTTATGCAAAATGAATATGGGACAATTCCTATAGACTCTTCTAGCAATAATGGATGCATCAACAGGAGTAAACACTTCTAAGACTCACACAATAATTAGGGAGTAACATGAAACTTTTTGGCAACAAAATGAGTATTAAAAGAAAGAGTGGCACCTGGGTTAGTGTATACACATCAAAATCAAAGACTTTTAACATACCAGTGACAGTATCGGGCATCTCATCTACCCTTGTATCCCTTGAAGAGCATAGAATTGATTTTTTCTTGGAGCACCCCCTTATTGGCCACCTCTTCCCCTAGGAACTGCATTTGCACCTTGGCCTTGTGGACGACCATCTCTACCATTGTTTCAGTTACGAGGACAATCCATCACCTTATGTCCCATTTCACCATAACCATAACAAGCATTAGTATCCTTCAAACACGGGCCATTATGGCCTCTACCATACCTTTGACACATGGGGTTAGGCACCACACCACCACTATCTTGGACCCTTAGGTTATCATTAGCAAACCTTCTGGTAGGAGTATTGGACTACACTTGGCCTTGATAAACTTGCCAGCCTTAGGACTTTGGAACCTACCTTCAAAACGGGCCTTCTTGGCCTCACTACTTCTTCTTTTTTCTCAACTTTTCCCTCTCCAATTGATTGGTATAAGTCATGAGATGGGATAAATCCATATCACCTATCATTATAGCAGCATGACATTCCTCATTCACCAAGTCAAACACACACATCACAAATTTGTTCATCCTAGACCTTGGCTCGACTATCAATTATGGAGCATATTTTGAGAGTTGGTTGAACTTGAGGGCATACTCCCTCACACTTATTGACCCTTGATTTAAATTCATGTATTCCATCATTTTGATCTCCCTTAGCTTAAGAGGGTAAAATTGGTTGAGAAATGCCACCTTGAACTCTTCTTAAAGGATAACATTGTCATTCCCTTTCTCCTCTATCCATTGAGTGAACCATATTTGGGCCATCCTTTGAGTTGTTAGGACGCTAACTCTGCTTTCTCCTCCAATCTAACACCCATAGTAGACAACACCTTGTATATCTCATCAATAAATTCTTGAGCATCCTCATCCACCTTAGATCAGAGGAACTCCAGCAGGTTCATTCTTGTGAAATCCCTCACCCTAGAAGCCGAAGTAGGAGCATGAGGGGCTTGGACCCCTTGGCTTATTTGATCAGTCATGGCATGGGCTAGCATGGTAATAGGATCTCAGAACTCTTCATGATCGCTCCCCCTATCATGAAGAGATTGAGGAGCTGGAGGGGCCAGTTGCTCCTTGGGTAAACAAGCTCTTCTTCCCCTTGGAATAGGCATGATTTAACATAGCAGAGAATATTCATTATGGGAAAACCTTACATTAACTTTTATAGTGCGACGTAGACCAAGAAGAAGGGAAACATTTCCTAAAACATCTCATAACCTCTTACTCATAGTTGTGGTGCACTTCAAAACCATGATCAAGGCTCTAATCGACGCAGTGTGTTGGATTCTGAGCACCATTAATAACCTAGTTCTCTGATATCAAGTTTGTCACGACCCAAGCCTAGGGCCTAGATGTGACACGATGAATGGGAACTAGAAGGGACTCCAACTAAGCCTCTTAGCACATCTTTTACACATCTTTGGTAATAGAAGCAATTCAACAATAACAATAGAGTAAAAATAAGGATAAAGGGACTAAGGGAAAGTTTTAGAAAACCATAAATAAACAAGATTCAAGAACATAGCATAATTATATCACTTGTCCAACAATATATTTAAACATCGACTTAAGGGGGCCAAGACACTTTCCGGGCTCATAACTCATAGTATCAAGAGTTCAACATAAAAAACAATATAAGCAAGAGCAGCAAAGCTTGGACCCTGAACTTGAAGATTCACCAAAGCTTATCTTTATGATATCATAACTAGCCATGCGGAGGATGATCATGAGGAGCTCCGGTTCCTACATCATACCATTATGTAGGCATAGAGTATAGTTTAGTACATTTAAATATACTAAGTATGTAGGATGCAATGTAACAAGAGATAGACAATATAATCAAAATGCATAATCATAAGCAAAGGATAGTATATTAACAACATGTCATGCATGATCAATGCTTGTATAGAACATATTACATGTGTAGGAAGAGACCATCATCATAGACCAAGCAAACTACTACTTGGAATCCAAGGCCTACCACCCCCTTGAAAGGTGATTGAGGTATCTACCCCTCAATTGGTTGATGGGAATAGCGCTCCCCATCAAAGTGGTAAAGGTATATAACCCTCAATATGGTAAATGGGCATAAAACACACCATCAAAGTGGCCAAGGTATATACCCCTCAACATGGTAGATGGGCATAGCACTCCCCATCAAAGTGGAGAAGGTTTATACCCCTTCACATGGTTGATGAGCATAGCACCCCCATCAAAGCGGTCAAGGTATATACCCCTCAACATGGTAGATGGGCATAGCACCCCCTATCAAAGTGGTTGAGGCATAACACCCCCTGAACAAGATGTGGTCAACTTGCAACACTATAAATACTTTTCATAAATTCAACACATACATACAATCCTTTCATTCATCATAAAGTCACTTGACTCATAAGTCATGTAATAGATCATCAATAACTCAAAAATCCTTAACTAGACATTTTATCAAACACTTAGTGAGTATATAATGCTAGTTTAAAACCATGCAATTCAAGAGTGAAATCATATGACAAAACTCAAGGTAAATCAACCCACCAACACTTGGTAATACCCTCATGCAAGATACATTAACACCCCTCATCAAATCTCATCATAGATTATAGATTCATAGCTCAAACATGCTTAAATAGTCAACATTTCATGAAACCCCAACATAGATACCTATAGATAATTCAACTTGAAAACATACAATTTACATAAAAAGGAAAGTTGGGCACCATGGGTGAAAGGAATCAATGGTTGAAACCCACATAACTCAAATTTGGAGATTTCTTTGATGAAGATTTGAATTAGAACTTGAAGTTTGAATGAATTTCTTGAGATTTGGAATGAGTTTCAGACACTTGAATTTGGATGAAATATTTGGCTAAGTGTTAGAGAGGATTTTGGAAAATGTCTTGAGTTATATGGGTTTGAAAAATGACTAAGTATAGGTACTTTTATGCATAGGAGGGCTTAGGCCCAAGGCCCCAAAGACATACGCCGAAACTTAAAAAACTGGCAACAAAATACACTGATCTGTGCCCTAGCCACACCACTCTAGGGGTACTGTCATAACCCAAGCCTAGGGCCTAGACGTGACACGGTGAGTGGGGAATTTGAAGGGACCCCACTCAAGCTTCTTAACATATCACTACACATCCTTGGTCGCAGAAGCAATTAAATAATAATAAAAGAGTAGCAATAAGGGAACACTGGGCTAAGGGACATCTTTTCATATCATAAAACATCAACAGAGTCAAAGGAGTCAAGCTCATAGCATCATTACATAACTTGTCCAAAGACACCTCTAAACATAAAACTTTAGTGGGGGCCAAAATAAGCAACCGGGCTCACCCTCATAGTCAAGCATACCATAGAGAAAAGAGAGTCTATAAATAGCATAAATCAAGATAATTATGTCCCAAAGTTGAGGACTCACCAACTTACTTTGAGAAATATTACATTATCCATGTGAAGGAGGATGATGATCAAGTGAGGCTGTGTTTGCTATATGGTAACATCACGTAAGCATAGAGTATGCGTTAACATATACTAAGTATGTAAGATGCAATGCATCAATAGATAGGCAACATAGTCAAAATGCATAATTAGACAAGAGATAAACATATAACAATATGACATGCATGAATAATACTTAAAGTAAAGATGCTTATATATAGAGCATATTATATGTGTCGGTGTAGACCGTTATTATAGAACAAGAAACTTAGTACTTGGAATCTAACGTAGACCACCCCTTAGTAGTGATTGAGGTTCCAACCCCTCAATTGATTGATGGACATCACCACCCTCTATCAGAAGCGATTGACGTACCAATCCTTCAATTCATTGATGGCTTACCACCCCCATCCGAGGCGATTGAGGTACCAACCCCTCAATTAGTTGATGGCTTACCACCCCCATCCAAGGTGATTGATGCATCACCTCTTAGTTAGCTATGGTCAACTCACAACACAATAGATACTTCTCATAAAATCAACACATATATCTCACACTTTTATCATCATAAAGTCACTTAGCTCATATGCCAAGCATTAGGCCTTCAACAACTGAAGAAACATAATTCAGACATTTTATCAGATACTTGGTGGATGTGAAATGCTAGTATAAAACCATGCAATTCAAGAGTGAAATCATGCAAGTAAATCCAATGTAAAGCCACCCACTAACACTTGGTAACACCCTCATGCAATATAAATCAAAATCCTTCATCAACTCTCAAGGTAGATCAAAGATTCAAGCCCAAGACATGCTTAAATAGTCACACTTTTACAAAACCCCAACATAGTTCATAGTTAAATTCATGGTAAGTAAGACCCATAAGTAAAATCAACTTAGAAGCATGAAATTTGTGTAAAAGGAAGCTTGGGAACCATAGGTGAAAGGGCCCAATGGTTAAAACTCGCATACCTTAACTTTGGAGAATTCTTGATGAAGATTAGAAATGGAGACTTGAAGCTTGAGTGAAATCCTTAAGATCCAGATGAGTTTTGGGACTTGAAATTTGGGGTGAAATATTTGTTAAGTGTTTAAAAGAGTATTAGGGAATGTCTTGTACGATATGAAGGTGAATTATGGATAAGTATAAGTATTTTCACGCATGGGAGGACTTAGGCCCAAGACTCAAAAGTCTTGGACTGAACATGAAACAGAAAAAAAATTTACACATCTCCCCGCCCTAGCCGCGTCGTGCCAGGGGCGCATAGAGCTCTTTAGAAATTACATTTTTGAAAAGTGAATTTCTAATTCGTTTGCTCAAATCGAGGTTAGACCTATTCCCCACTCAGCTTTTCTCCTTGATCAATAATATGAAGTCAAATTTTTGATATCACCCATAAAATTCGAGATATATGAAAATTAGGATTTTGGGCACTTTCGAGGCACATTTTTTTTCACTTTTGGGGATCGTTTCAATATCTCCCCCTTGGGAATATTCTTTCCAAAATATCAAAGAAATATACATAAGAAGAGTATCATGAAGAAATCAGCCCCAACAAGAATGCAATAATACACTTAAACACCATTTTCAAAAATCTCAACATAAGTGTTAAAATCATCATGAACTTTATTAATGTAAATATGAATGCACGCAAATGAAATAGGGGCTGAAACATGAGACACGAATTCACATAAAAGACTTAGAATTAGTACCTTAGGCTTGAGTAGAATGTAAAAGATAGGGGTATTGCTTTTGCATGTCTGCCTCGGCCTCCCATGCAGCATTCTCGACTTATTGATTCCTCCAAAGGACCTTAACGGAAGAAACATCCTTGTTCCTCAACCTCTTCACTTGTCTATCTAAGATCTCTATTGGAACTTCTTCACAAGTCAAGTTATCTTCAAAAACACCTGCAATATCCAATGGGACAGTAACATTCAGAATATCCACACATTTCCTCAACATAGATACATGAAACACCAGATGAACCAAGTCCATTTAACTAAGAAATCCCAACTTACAGGCCACCTTATTAATCCTTCTCAATACCCTATAAGGAACCCCAAATCTTGGATTTAATTTACCCTTCTTACCAAAATGAACCACACACTTTATGGGTGACACCTTTAAATAGACGTAATCATCAACTTTAAATTTAAGCTCCCTTTTCCTTACATCGACATAGGACCTTTAACCACTTTAGGATATTTTCAACCTTTCTCTAATCAACCTTACCTTCTCCTTAGCCTCCATAACCAGATCCGGATACAACAAAACCATTTCTCCCACTTCAAATAACCTAACTTGTGATCTACAACGTTTACCATAGTGGGCCTTAAAAGAAGCCATACTATGCTAGAATGATAGCTATTGTTATAAACAAACTCAATCAATAGAAGGTGATCATCCCAACTACCCTTAAACTCCAAAACACAAACCCTAAATATATCATCAAGAGTTTGGATAGTTCATTCGGGTTGTCCATTCATTTGAGGGTGAAAGGTCATACTAAGCTTTACCTTGGTTCCAAGACTCCTTTGGAAGGACCTCCAAAAGTGTGAGATGAATTGAGCACCACCATCCAATATGATAGACAAGGGCATCCCATCCAATATTACCAACTCATGAATGTACAATTTAGCATAGTCTTCGACCCCGTAGGTAGTCTTAACTGGTAGAAAATATGCTGACTTTGTCATTCTATCAACTATAACCCAAGTAAAATCAAAACCCTTTGTAGTATTAGGCAACCCAACCACAAAGTCCATGTTGATTTCCTCCCACTTCCAAGTACGAATTTCTATATCTTGGGTTAGGTCAACCGATTCTTGATGTTCAGCTTTGACTTATTGGCAACTATGACAATCGGATATAAATTTGGCAATGTCCTTCTTCATACCTCCCCATCAAAACATATACATCTTTGTAGAACCGGGGTTGATAAAGTAGGAAGAATTTTGAGCCTGATCAAGAATCTTTTCTCAAGTTATCAACACAAGGAACACACAACCTACCTTGGTGCCTAAGGACACCATCTCCCCCTTGGGAGAAAATGTCCACCTTGCCCTCTCTCACCAAGACCTTCAATTCTAACAAGGAGGAATCTAGATTTTGTTTTGCTTTTACCTGATCAACCAAATAAGACTTTGAACCATAAACAACCACAATACCACCATTATCAACCTCTTCCAACCTAACCCTCAATCTAGCCAATTGATAGATCTCCCTAGCCACCTTTTTGCCCTTACCATCAACATGACCTAGGCTACCCATAGATACCCTACTCAAAGCATCCACCACCACATTAGCCTTACCAGGATGATAATGCACACTCATATCATAATCCTTAAGAAGTTCTTACCACCTTCATTGTCTCAAGTTGAGATCTTTTTGAGTGACTACATATTGGAGGATCTTATGATCGGTATACACATCAACATACACCCATACAAATAATGACACCAAATTTTCAAAGCAAAGACCATGGCAACTATAGGCGATCACCTTACCACTTTCTATCAACACATAACCTAGACCAATCCAAGAGGCTTCCTAATACACAATGAACCCTTCCAACCCTTTCAGTGAAGACAAGATAAGATAAGAGATAAGATTATCCTTCAAGGTCTAGAAATACTATTCACACTTATCGGTCCACACAAACTTAGCCTTCTTTTGAGTCAACTTAGTCATGGGAGAGGCAATAGAAGAGAATTAACTCATAAAACTCTAGTAGTAACCTGCTAAACCCAAGAAGCTCTTAATATCTGATAGGGTCAATAGGCTAGGCTAATTTCTAATCATATCCATCTTTTTGGGATCTATCTTAATGCCATCCCCCGACACCACATGACCTAAAAAGGCAACCTCTTTCAACCAAAATTGACACTTTTAAGTCTTGGCATATAACTGCTCTTCCCTCAATCTTTGTAGCAATACTCTTAAATAAACCATATTCTCCTTCTCACTATAAGAGTAGATCAAAATATCATCAATGAAAACCACCAGAAACAAATCAAGGTAGGGATTGAAGACCCTATTCTTAAGATCCGTGAGGATAGCCGATGTATTGGTCAATCCAAAAGACATAACCATAAATTCATAATATCTGTACCTAGTTCGGAAAGACGTCTTGTGAATTCGTACTCTCTCACACCTTCACTTGCTTATACTCGGACTGAAGATTAATCTTAGAAAAGTGACTAGCCCCTTGAAGTTGGTCAAACAAATCATCAATCCTTGTGACAGGGTACTTATTCTTGATAGTAACCCTATTAAGTTATCAATGTCAATACATATTCTAAGACATCTATCCTTCTTTTTCAGAAACAACATTGGTGCACCCCAAGGTGATTTTCTAGGCCTAATAAAACCCTTCTCCAATAAGTCCCTTAATTACTCCTTCAACTCTGCCGAGGCCATATAGTAAGGGGGAATTAAAATGGGTTGGGTACCGGGAAGGAGGTCTATACCAAAGTCTGTTTTTATTTTGGGAGGAATACCAGGAAGGTCATCTGGAAACACATCAAAGAACTTATTTATTTCTAGAATCGACTCTATAGGAAGGACTTTGGACTCCACATCCTTAATCCTCAAAAGATGATGGAGGCATCCCTTAAAGATCAACCTTTAGGCTTTACTGAAAGAGATAAACCTACCCTTGACCACCACATCATGACTCTCCTACTCAAGGACGAGTCTATTTGGGAGTTGCAATTTGACCCTATGGGTTCTACAATCAATAGAGGCATAATATATATGCAACCAATCCAATGAAATCAATATCAACCATATCCAACTCAACAAGATCACAAGGTAATATATTACGCAAGATTCAAATGGGATAATTTCTATAGACCTTTCTAGAAACAATAGATGCACCAATAGTAGTAGACACCTCATAAGACTCACACAACAGTTCAGGCTCAATGTGAAACTTTTTGGTAATAAATAAGAAACGAAGGAGTGGAACTCGGGTCTATCAATGCATACACATCAAAATCAAAGACTTTTAACATATCAATGATGATATTAGGCACCTCATCAACCCCTTACCTCCCATGTAGAGCATAAAACCAGTTGTGCCTTAGGGAACTACCTTGTTGGCCTCCTCTGCCCAAAGGAACCACATTAGCAACCCAGCTTTGAGGATGAACATCCTTACCCTTGTTTCGATTTCATGGATAATTAATCATCTTGTGACTTACTTCCCCACAACCAAAATAAGCATTGGTATCCCTCAAGCATGGGCTACCATGACCCCTACTGCACTTTGGATATACAAGTCTAGGCATCACACCACCACCATCTTGGGGCCTTGGGTAGTCATTGGAAAATCTCCTACTAGGAGTATGAGAAGACCCTTGGGCTTGATTAAACTGTCCACCCTCAGTACTTTAGAACTTACCATCAAAATACGCCCTCTTTGCCTCGTGACCCCTTCTCTTCCTCAATTTCTCCCCCTCCAACTATTCAGGATAAGTCATCAAGCGAGTCAAATCCATGTCATTAAATAAACATGGTGATACGTCATTCATCAAATACACCCATCACAAATTTATTCATTCTATACCTTGAGTCTGCAACCAAATGTGGAGCATATTTTAAGAGTTATATGAACTTGAGGGCATACTCCCTCACACTCATAGATCCTTGCTTCAAGTTCATAAATTGCATCATTTTGGCCTCCCTAAGCTCAAGAGGAAAGAATCAGTTGAGGAAAGCCACCTTAAACTCCTCCCATACTATCACATTGTTGTTCCCCTTTCTCCTCCTTCCATTAAGTGTACCATATTTAAGCCACCCCTTTAGGTTGGTAAGCCGTCAACTTTGCCTTCTCTTCCGACCTCATACCCATAACGGACAACATCTTGTATACCTCATTAATAAATTCTTGAGAGTCCTAATACATCTTAGACCCATTGAACTTCGGTGGGTTCATCCTCAAAAAGTCTCTCACTTGAGATGCTAACATAGGAGCATGAGGGGCTTGGGCCTCTTGGTTGACTTGATTAGTACAACTTGAGCTATCAAAGTCAGAGCATCCCAAAGCTCATCATAAGCCGATTGTTCCTCAGGTATGCAGGCTCTTTTTCCTCTTGGGTTAGACATGATCTAGCATAGCGAAGAACAATCATTAGGGGGGAGGACCTTACCTTAACTTCTATAGTATGACATAGAGTAAGAAGAAGGGAAACATTTCCTAAAATATCTCATAGCCTCTTACTCATAGTTGTCGTTCACAACACAATTGTGAATAAGACTTTAATCAACGCGGTGTATTGGATGTCTAGGACCATTAATAACTTAGTGCTCTAATACTAAGTTTGTCATGACCCAAACCCATGGCCTAGATGTGACATAGAAAATGGGGAATCCGAAGGGACCGCACTCAAGCCTATTAACATATCATTACACATCCTTGGTTGTAAAAGTAATTAATTAATAAAAAAAGAGTAGAAATAAGGTAAAATGAGGCTAAGGGATATCTTTCATATCATAAAACATCAATAGAGTCAAAGGAGTCAAGCTAATAGCACCATTATATAACTTGTCCAACAACACCTCTAAACATAGAACTATAGGTGGGGACAAGACAAGCAACCAGGTTCACCTTCATAGTCAAGCATACCTTAGAGAAAAGAGAGTTTATACAGAACATAAATCAAGAGAAGTATGTCCCTGAAGTTGAGGATTCACCAGCTTACTTTGAGGGATATCACACTAGCCATGTGGAGGAGGATGATGATCAAGTGGGGCTATGATCCCTATATGTTAACATCATGTAGGCATAGAGTATACGTTAGTACGTTTGTATGTATTAAGTATGTAGGACGCAATACATCAATAGATAGGTAACATAGTCAAAATGCATAATTAGACAAGAGATGAATATATAATAATATGGCATGCATGAATGACACTTGATGTAAACATGCTTATATATAGAGCATATTACATATACAGGAATCGACCATCATCATAGACTAGACAACTTAGTACATGGGATCTAAGGTAGACCACCCCTAGTAGTGATTGAGGTACCAATCCCTCAATTAGTTGACGGACATGACCACCCTTTATCAAAAGTGATTTAGGTACCAACCCCTCAATTAGTTGATGGCTTACCACCTCAATCCGAGGATATTAGATACCAGCCCCTCAATTAGTTGATGACTTACCACTCCCATCCGAGACGATTGAGGCATCACCCCTTAATTGGCTATGGTCAACTCACATCACAATAGATACTTCTTATGAAATCAACACATACATATCACTATTTCATAATCATAAAGTCACTTAACTCATATGCCAAGCATTAGGTCTTCAACTGCTCAAGAAACATAATCCAGATATTTTATCAAACACTTGGCAGATGTGCAATGCTAGTATAAAATCATATAATTCAAGAGTGAAATCGATCATGCAAGTAAATCCAATGTAAAACCACCCACCAACACTTGGTAACACCCTCAGGCAATACACATCAAAATCCTTCATCAACTCTCAAGATAGATAAAAGATTCACAGCCCAAGACCTTCTTAAACAATCACACTTTTATAAAATCCCAACATAGTTCATAGTCAAATTCATAATAAGTAAGACCCTTAAGTAAAATCAACTTAGAAACATGAAAATTGCGTACAAAAGAATCTTAGGCACCATGGGTGAAAAGACCCAATGATTAAAACTCACATACCTTAGCTTTGGAGAATTCTTGATGAAGATTAGAAATGGAGACTTGAAGCTTGAGTGAACTCCTTAAGTTCCGGATTAGTTTTGGGACTTGAAATTTAGAGTGAAATATTTGTCTAAGTATTTGGGAGAGATTGGAGAATATTTTGTATGATATGAAGGTGAAATATGAATACGTATAAGTATTTTCATGCATGGGAGGACTTAGGCTCAAGACTCAAAATTCTTAGACTGAACAAGAAAATTACAAAAATTTACACATTCCGCGCCCTGGCTGCGTCGCGCCAGGGATGCGGAGAGCTCTCTGAAAATTGCATTTTGAAAAATTAAAATTGTGATTTCTTTGCTCTTAAATCGGGGTTAGATCCATTTTCTATTCAATTTTACCCCTGATCAAGAATATGAAGTTAAATTTTTGATATCACGCACAAATTTTGAGATATATAACAATTATGATTTTGAGTACTTCAGAGGCATATTTTCGGGTACTTTTTGGGATCATTTTAGGCGCCAATCCTTACTATTTTCGTAAACTTTAGAAAATAAACTTTTACGATAGCTGCTCTAAAATTGGGGTTATACCCATTTTCCACTTGATGTTGCTTCTTGATCACATATATGAAGTCAAATTTTTGATATCATGCATGAATTTTTGAGATATATAAAAATTATGATTATGGGCATTTCCGAGGCACATTTTCGAACACTTTTTGGGGCATTGCATAAGGTATCATAAGTCATAAGGTCATGTCATATAGAAAGGCAATGCGTAATCCCCAACCTCTTATAATCATAAAGTCATGATCTTATAATAGCTCCTTAATTATTAACTAGGTGGGAGATCTTGCACCATCATTCATAAGCATATACCATAAATTAGATGAGAGATCCTTCACCATCATTCATAAGAATAAATCATAAATTAGGTGAGAGATCCTTCACCATCATTCGTAAACATAAATATTTTCCTAAGCCTTCATTTCTTATAAGAAACATCATTTGAAACTTAGTTCATTATTTTTGAAAAGGTATGGATAAGGTCGTTAATAGATCATGATCATACTTTATAATGAAATGATGGATAAGTTTTGGGCTCAATGGAATTAACTTAAAATTATGAAATTAAATTAATAACATGCATAATCTTATAATTTAAATAAGTCATTCTTAGTTAAGAAGAATCATATCAATTGAAACAATAATTAAACGAACCCATATTGAATTTCACGAATTCAAGATAAACAAGGAGAAGTATTACATGTAAAATCATAAAATTATGCATTCTATATTAATTTGTACATAATTCATGCAAAATAATATGAATTGAAGGATAAGTGAAATTACCCAAAGTCAAGGTCATGATCTTTAAATAGCTTGTAGTATTGAAAATTATCACTTTTGTGCAATTAACATCAGTTTATGTTGAAACAAGTCAAACATCATAATATGAATTACAATTCATGCAATTGGAATTGAGGTCATCAAATTCCTAAAATTCATACTTAAAATTGATGAAAAAAATTGAGATTTTTACTGGGCTCTATGGATAAATACTGACATATCTTAGAAATCAAAGCCCTAAATCCAAGCTTCTAGCAATGGCGGATTGATCTTGACCTTGAAATCTTGGACTTGGGTTGTTAGAGAAGAAATATATTTAATAGAAGATTTAGAGAGAAAGAATGTAGGGTTTTGAGTTAATGAGAGCAAAACTAATTAATTGAAGATATACTCCTCTAGGACACCCTAGTGTTAATACTGGGTTATTAGCTATTCTTCTACTCATTTAGTGCCTATATTTAGTATATTTGAGGATGAATATTCTCAAGGGGGAGATATTGTAAGGTCCTGTGGTTAGAAAGTATAAAATACAGACAAATATTGAACTTTGATAATTTTAGGTCAATGTACGAGCCTCGTTTATAGCTCGTAGTCCAAATCATGGGTCATAGACAAGGTTAACGAATTTTGGGGTCTAATTTGGTGAAATTTGAGTTTCAAAAATTGGAATTTACATGTCACCAAATGAGGGATTTATGAGTCATGGATGCTTTGAAAGGTCGTGAATAGGGTTCTTAGGTTAGGTCTTGAGGTAAAACATTTGTTAAGTATAGAAGTGGTTTACAAAGGGTCTTTACGACCCATAGAACAAATGATGAATCATAAATGGTATTCATTATTTGAGTTTTAGAGGCGATTTAAAGAACCAAAAGTATAACCAGGTTGAGACCTCCTATCTGCGATCCATAGACCATTATGACTTGTAGATGGGATTTGTGGTTTGGCTCTGATCATTTTTAATAAAGGATATTTTGATATTTTTTAATGTCTTAAGCCTAACATGTTTGTTGTTTTGAGCCTTTTCATCCCATATCAACCTAGTTCACTCCATACACTCTCCTTCTCTCCTATTCCTAAACTCTCCCAAATTTCTCTTAGGCTCTCAACTCTTCAAGACAAGAAGAAAGCTAGGATTTTTTAAGTCTCCAGCTTCAAACTTTAAGATTTCTTCTCAGAGTTCTAGATAAGGTATGCAAGATTGATTTGTTGGTACTTTTCACCCATAAAGCTCGAAAAAAGTACTCCAATTTTTACTTGATTTCAATTTATGAATCTTTATGAGTTTTATGATAAGTTCCTAAATGTAGGTCTTTTGAGGAATTTATAATTATATGAAGTATACTGATACAAATTATGATATGCTATGGTTTATGATGGTTTTTCAAGATGAATTTCATGATTTTACTATCTAGGGTTTTGAATGAATGAAGTGGACTATTTTAAGAATGGTTTCAAGTTAATAGATTCCATTATGATATTGCATAATAGTCTTGAATGGCATATTTGTTTTTAAAGTTTTATTGCATATACCCACTAAGTTGTTCTTTGAAGCATATTATGAATGATAAGGGCCTTCATTATGTTAAGTTTATGAATGTTATAAAATATGTTATGAAACTTTTTTATGATGTTTAATAATGGTGAAAGGACAATTCTTACCAAAAGATGGACCCTAATGTGAAAGTGACAATTCTCACTTGATAGAATTCTTAAAATAATGAGCTATTCTTAATATAATGGATGATGTTATGTTTTAAAGCTTATTAATATATGACTATGATTATGTTTTAAAGTATGCTAGAACTTAACTTAACCCCAAATTGGACTTGATATGGGATTCAGTAACAAAATCTTAGTAACAACCTCCTATCTCATTAATTACATATCACCATAAGAGTCCTTGTAGGCTAAGTCTCCCCGTACCAACATAGAGGGTTACGTTGTATTCGATGTAGTATCTCGCATGGTCGTAAATGTAGGTTATGATATTCTCCTACATATTTATGTATATGATGAGTTATGATGATTATGTTACTTCTCAAGCAGGTTTTAAATTATGAATACATTACTTATTCATCACATATTGAGCTTTACTCTTTGATTATGACTATGGATATTGCTTATCATGGTATTATGATTTCATTGTTGTATTGCACCCCATATCCTTATTACATTCAAAGTAATAGCACATATTTTGCCTACATGTTATCACCATGTAGGGACCAAAGCTCCTCTTCCCTCGGCCTATGGCTAAATTGTGGACATTGAATACTAGTTATTTTGGAGAGTCCTCTTATTTAGGGATAACAACCATTTTCTTTCAAGCTTATAATGTCGAGATATTTAATCTTACTAAGTTGTATTTCTTTTGCTATCTATACTCGAGGCTGAGCTTTGAATATATCTTAGCCCCACCAAGCCTTTTATTAGATGATATTATATGATGAATGTAATGAAGAGTTTATGTATTACACTATGCCTTACAATATTGTCTTTCCTTAGTCTCAATTCCCTTATTTAAATTCTTCTTGTTTATGTTCATTACCTGTGAATGCTTATTGAATGATACGAGGCTTAGATGAGATGTTCAAGGGACTATCATTTTTTATGTTATGACTAGACCCTAGGCTTGGGTCATGACAAATATGCCATCAATATGCAATCAAATAATAACCTTATGATTGAAAGTATCTTTAATGTAAAAAAATCATCACATTCATCATTTTAAAATTGTAATGACCTAGTTATTTATTTTTAGTTTATCTATAACTATTTTACCCTTTTGTAAGTTACTTTTAGCTTACTTTGAACTATCTGTATTGTTGGAACTGAAATCTTGAGTTTGGAAGCTTGGATCAAAATTCTGATAGTTTCGATAGTTCCAGATCATGAAACTAATGCTAAAATTAGTCTCATCATAATTTTTGGAGTTGTCGATAATAGTTTTGGTATTTTGAGTTCTAAACAAGGTTTTTTACTTGCATTGGTAAATATATCATGGAGACCTCAGAGTCAAATTCAAATTATTATGTTGAGTCCAGATCAGTATTTTTAGTGTGGATATATATATGGTTTTTGAAATTTTGACTTCAAATAAGTTCCAATTTCCTATTTTGAATTATTTTTGTTGGATATTTTTGCTGGTGTAAGGAATATCTGGTGCAAGCACACCTTTTCTCTACATTTGCAGAGAAGCCTCCACGTTTGCAGAGGTCTGGGTACTATTACTCTCCGCATTCGTGGAGGGTCAATCTGTATTCATGGAGTGTGTGTATGTGTGACCCCCTCCTACTTCTTCTCTGTATTCGTGGGTTGGTCTCCGCATTCATGGATGTTATTTTGGTCAGCCTTCTCCGTGTGTGTGGGACCCACTAGTGTTCATGGAGTATATTTGTCACCTGCACTGTATTAAATATGAAACCCACTAATTTTGCTCTATTTTCCAACTATTAAAGCTTTTGGGACAATTTTGAAAGAGGATTTCTGAAGGATTTTGGGTAAATGATTTTAATCCAATTTCAATTATTTTTTATAAGTTTTATCTTGATTTTATGTCGAATTTCATGAATTTAAAAATCCAAAATTGGAGATTTTTGGTGTTTGAGTTTGAAACTTCAAGTGTTGATTTTCATCCATTGTGAACTTGATAATAGTGGAATTCATCGAAGACTCTATTTCGTGTAGAACTTGATTTTAATGTCAATTTCTAGATTCGAAAACTTCAAATTTTAGCCCCGATTTTGATCATTTTGCCCCTAAGTCTAATTCATGATAATATAGATATCAAAATACACCTCTTGGCATGTAGTATCTATTTTTGATAGTGATTGATTGATTTGGGGATCGTTTGGATGTTTGAGTTGATTGAAATCTTGATCGAGTGCTATTTCAGCACCGAGGTAGGTTCGACTAACTTCATGGGACTAGATTAGAGTTATTGATTGATGTGCTATCAAGGTAAAATACTTTTGATACTTAAAACTTGAAATTTTGTGTTTTCTCAATGCGATGATAGTGGATTTTATGTGTTTTTATGTTTGATTTTGCAGGATTTTAGGATTGGCATTGATTTTGGGAAGATTATGCAGAAGTTGTTAATTTTGAGGATGTACAAGATCCTTTATAGGCTGTGAAAGAGGTCTCATGTACAATTTTAGTTAGGCGTGGAGTTCTAAAATTTGGTCTAGAACATGCAGATGGGTTGTGAACTATTTTATGAGTCGTAGATCAAGTCTTGCACCCTAAGGATCAGAGAAGGAGGACTTTCTGAAGTTTCATCAGACAAAACCCCCTATGGTCCATAAAACCTTTTACCAGTTGTAGAGAGGTATCATAGAATACAAGTACAATTTTGCAACAACAAAGTACGAAAGCTCGATTACGGGCCGTGGAACACAATACGACTCGTAAAGCACCTCATGAGGCATACCAACCTAGTCATCCTATTTTGTTTAGGACATGTATTTTAATCTTTATAAATAGATTTTTATCTTATTTTTCTTGGAGAGTTCGAATAGTTTGGACAAAAAATAGTAAGATTAAGTAGAGAAAACATTGGAAAGTTTTGAGAAATACTTGTAGTCTTAGCTTTGATCTTCTAATTACAATCTTGTGATTCTCATTGAAGCTTGGATTTATTTTTGCTTAATTCAATTATATAAGTGCTCTATTATGATATTCAAATTAATAAGTTTTGCATTTATACAAATCATAAGTAGAAAAATCCACAACTAGGGTTGTGGGAGCCATGAAGAACTAACAAGATAAAATCAAATAATTAATAATTATTGAAAAGTATGCATGCATGTATTAATTAACCCTCTTTATTTTGCAAGTTTTCTAATGGTGGCCAACATTAGAACCCACTTATATTACTGACTGGACCAAGGTAGTAATGAATAGGAAAAAAATTAATTAATAGGATTCAGTTGATGCATTCTCATCTAATAAACCGAATTAGGCCAAGGGGAGGTTGTATTGGGACAATAGGTAAGGGTTAGTAATGTCACACTGCGGAGATGGACCAAGTCATGCAGTAAAAGTTTCCTCTCACCTAGATCAAATGGTTTATTGAACTTAACTTACCGTCCTACGTGCTACACACTAGAAAAGAATTAGGTTATCCGGTGATACGAAGTTAGAGAATCATGGAGAACACAATACCCTAGTTTTCTCTCCATATTGGTTTAAACACTTTGTTAGTTAGGATTACTTTTTACTTGTTATTATCAAACCCCCTTTTAGGGAGATAAGTTGGTTAATATCCCAAATTACATAATTGAATTCTTCTTAGTCTATAGTATTCCCTTAGGTTAGACCCTAACCTTGGGTAGGTTCTATTTGTTAACAATGATTGCTTTATCCTAAAAAAGGAGGTGTAGTAAGAGCGATATCACTGATCATGTTTATGTGGGAGTTGTGAGACCTAGATTGGTTAATGAATAATTGTGATGATATGATGGGATATTGATGGAAATGCGATTTCGGTTAAGTCGAGTTATGAGTAAATTGTGATCCTATAGATAAATTAAGATTAAGTTATGAGAATTGAGATGATTTTGGAAATGACTGTGATAAATTTGAGATTTATGAGCTTACTTGGGTACTTGGGGAGCCCTATTCTATTAATATACTGATTGTTGCTGAGATAATAATGATATGAGACATAATGAGGACTATGTGGTACTAGTTTATTCACATGATATTGCTTGTTTGATGTGATGGCTATTGTGTATATATCAGTTGCCATTCATATTGCTATTAGGAATGTTCTTGAAAGGATACATTAATATGCACTTATCTTATAATTGACTAATTATGTTGGTATACATGCATCTTATTATTGATTGGTTGTATTGGTATGCACACATCAGATACTGGATTGGTTACATTGGCATGAACACATCTTATTGCATATGTACCATTTAAGACATATTGATATATTGTGACATTCTATTATATGGCCCGTATGCCTTGAGACACTTCGTATGAGGCTCGATACGCCTTGATATTGAAATGACCTTAAAAAGTACCCAAAAATGTGTCTCGAAATGCCCAAAATTTTTAATTTCATATATCTCAAAATTCATTTATTATTTTAAAAATTCGACTTCATATTCTTATTCAAGGGGTCAAAATTAGGGAGAGAAGGGTCTAACCCTGATTCTAGAGCAACCATATCAAAATTCGAAAATCCCATGATGCAATTTTTAGTGAGGTTTTCTTGTCACCTCTGCGACATCCCTTTTCCTATTTTGGGAACTATTTTTTTAGTTTGGTCCAAGACTTCTAAGTCTTGGGCCTAAGTGTTCTTAAACGTGTTTTTACCCATACATAGCCTTATTTCACCTTCATATCATCCTAAACATTCCTTAATACTCACTCAAACACTTCGCCATATTTTCACTCCCCAAACTCAAGTCCCAAACCCTCATCCCAAGCTAAGGTTCTTCTTAAAGCTTCAAGTCTCCATCTGCAATCTTCACCAAGATCATCTCTAAGATATGGTATGTGGGTTTCTTTCATGGGTTCCTTTCGCCCATGATACCCAAGCCTCTTTTAACTCAAATTGCATAATTTAAAGTTGATTTATAAATGGGTCTTGCATACTATGTGAAAGCTATGTGAAGTTGTTATTGTATTGCTATGTTTTAAGCTATAAATCTTGGATCTGTTGTAAGACTTGGTAAGGGGTTTTGATGTATATTTCTTGAGGGTGTTGCAAGGTGCTGATTGATAGTTCTACAATGGATTTTCTTGTATTATTTTATCTTTATATTTCATGATTTTACACTAGCATTACACACCTCTAAGTGTTTGACAAAATGTCCAGATGTAGTTTCTTGAGTTGTTGAAGGTCCAAATCATTAGATATGATACGATTGACTATATGATGATAAAATAAGCTTATGTATATGATATACTCTATATAATATATTACATTACACCATGCCAATCCAAGGGGGGGTCTAAGAATTCGGATTACCGAGGGAAGGGCTAGTACATCTCCACCTAGTGATAGGGCGACATCATCACTAACTAAGATGCGGGTTTGTACTCATCAACTGAAGGAAGGGTTAGTACTTCTCCACCTAGGTAATGAGGTGGCATTATCACTAACAGAGTGAAAGGTTAGTAATTCATCACCTAAGTGATAGGGCGGCATCATCACTAACCTAC
Organism: Solanum sejunctum; assembly: GCA_025642045.1. Taxonomy (NCBI): domain Eukaryota; kingdom Viridiplantae; phylum Streptophyta; class Magnoliopsida; order Solanales; family Solanaceae; genus Solanum; species Solanum sejunctum. Next base: position 28,654 of record JAOTQJ010142462.1, read on the forward strand.
CAAGGGGTTGTACCTTGGAAATCTAGCTTGGTTTATTCTATATATACGGTATCCTATGTGAGTATGAGTTATTTAAACATGTTTTACTTGAGCATTGATCATACATGCCATATTATTATATGATGACTATTGCCTATTGTTATGCATTTTGATTATGACGTCTATCTCTTGTTGCATTACATCCTACATACTTAGTACTTTCAAGCATACTAACACATACTCTATGCCTATATGATGTCACGATATAGGAACCGATACCCAAGTTCATCATCCTCTTCCTCCATGTGGCTAGTTTGATACTACTCAAGCTAGTTGGTGAGTATTTCACTTTGGGTACCTTAGTCTATGTTGCTCTAATTATGTATTAAGACATTCTTCTTTATTGTCTATTTTGACTATAAGGGTGAGCCCGGTTACCCGCTCTTATTTATGTATTAGAGATGTTTGTTGGACATGTTATGTATCTATGCTAAAAGCCTTGACTTTATTGTCCTTGATTTCTATTGTATGAAAGTGTTTCCCTTTGCCCCAGTCATCCCACTTTATTATATCTTGATGCATGATTTATTTCTTCCATGACCAATGATGTGTAATGACAAGTTAAGAGGATTGTTTGGGGCTTTTTAGGGTTTCTCATTCGAAGTGTCATGTCTAGGCCCTAGGTTTGGGTCACGATAAATATAGTTTTGATTATGGTTTGCGTGCTTTGAGATATTTGAGTACATGATCTATGATGCCACTGGGTTCTATTTTGTAGCTTTAGCTCGATAGATGTGTACATCAGCCCTGTGCCGGTCGTGATTCCACCTCATACATTGCTTATGGTGCTATTGCATTCTTGCAGTGCATTGTAGCATTCATTGTATTTCTTTTTTTACTTGACCTAATCATGTATATATTGTGTACTAACCCTTTTGATGCAAGTAATAGGATTCTTTGTTATTGTATACTTATTTGATTTATCTTACCTAGGTGGTTGAACTTACTAGGTACATTTTGGTGTACTTACTCCTACTTTGTTTCCTCTCTACAGATCGAGCAGAGCGACCTACACAGGGTATATGATTCACTCTAGTTGAGCTATTCTGCACCTATCCAGATCTTATTAGTGAGGCTCAGACTTTAAGTCACTATAGATCTTTGAGATTTCTTTTATTATTTTCTTTTCAAACCTTGTATTAGATATTATCAGCTTTGTATTCCATTTGAGACAATTGTATTTACTCTATTGTTCCACTTTAGATGCTCTTATACTCATGAATTCATGTTTTGGGATTGCTTATATTATTTTGTGATTGTTTATGCTTTACCTTATTTTCTATAGTTGCCACCCAATTTTTGGTCAAGAAAAGTTTTGGTATCAGAGCTCTAGGTTCTTTGGGCTTATGAGTCAAGAGAAGGGTGTCTAGTAGAGTCTTCCAGATCGGTGTGTAGACATCCCTACCTATTTTTAAGAGGCTACAGGACACTTGATAGGAAAAGTTTTTATATATTGTTTTTATTCGTGTGTTTCATCATACTATATGATTTAAAAGTGACTTATATACTTCTTCAACACAAATGCCAGCTACTATATCCCATCGATTATTGGGAGAGCCAAAGTTAGTAGATTTGGCTCCCATTCGAGGATGAGGCAGGGTTTGTGATAGGGCTAGGGGTCAAGGACTTGTTAGAAGGGTAGCTCCATCTAGAGAGACTAAATCAGATTCTCTTGAGCGTATTTATAAGCTAGAGTGGCCTACAGATCCTGATCCTATTCTACTGCCCTCAACCCCAGATGCTACACCCTTCGTTTAGGAGTTTTCCTTAATAGTATTAGCTAGATTGGAGGGAGAACCTCTAGCCCTAGCTACTGTTGAAGTACTAATTTTTGCAATGTCGGTGGTTCCTTCTATGGCTCCATCTGAGCCAACTATAATTCATGTGGGTCCTTATTTAGCTCCAATAGATCCTCCAATGACTGCTAGGATTTTGCATCAAACATCTTGGTAGAATTTGGGTTCTCAGCTTGAGAGTTTGGCTATTGATCCATTTATCGCACCGCCCTTATTTATGATGCCACCATCTTCTGCCAACCTAACCGTGTCCACAACTGAGCAAAAGTGCTTTGAGAGATTTGTACCATTGCCCCTAAGTTTTGATCGCATCCCTAGTGATAGCGATTATGATTTCCTATTAGAGTGTTAGGACCGATTATGTAACCTTGCTATTCTAGAGTCGTATGGAGTTGCTTACACCTCTTACCAGTTCACTAATGTAGACAAGGTGTGGTGGAGGTCAGTTTTGGCTCGTTGACACTTTGGATCTCCATCTATGATATGGGAGCAATGTATAGGGATATTTTTGGAGAGATTCATTCCGTATAGCCTTTTGGACAACCACAAGAATAATTTTTGATAGGCTTCAACAGAGTTCTATATATGTTTCTGACTACGAGGCCAGATTTCATACATTATGTAGATATGCCTTGCATATCATCCCTACTAAGTTTGAGAGGATTCTGCACTTTACAAAGGGATTGACAAGGTATCTTCAGGAGGCTACAACTTTCTTATTTCTAGCTAGAGGCACATTGCAAAGTGTAGTGGATCACGCTCGCATGATAGAGCTCATTAGGCATGAGAGATAGGGTGGTAGTAAGAGGTTCCACCAGTATGACCAGTTTAGTGGACACTCATCATGTGATAGAGAGTTTTAGAGGAAAGGACATTAGGGCTGAGAAGTCCACGATACCATCCCAACTTCTGACAGTATGGATAAGCCTTAATCTATTCAAGAGGGATGATAGTTACTTTAGTGCACCCAAGCATGGTGGCTTTTTAGAGCATCCATCTCAGTGGTACTAGAGCAAGGCTTATTATCATTGTGATAAGATAGGGTACTTGGCCCATCGTTGTCCTCACCATGCATCTCATGCTCAGGCTTTAGGTTCTCAACCAGCTTGTCCAGCTCCAGCACCAGCACCCAAGGAAAAACCTTAGGCTATGAGGGGGTGGTACTAGAGGGGTTATGGTATAGTAAAAGGTGGTGCTCGTGGTGGCCCACAGGCTAGTGGTGGGCATAGAGTTTTTTATGCTATTCTAGATAGAGCCTACGTAGAGGCCTCAAAGGTAGTAATCACAAGTATGGTTGTAGTGTGCCATCGCTCAACTTTAATTTTATTTGATCCAACATTACTTATTCCTATGTGTTATCCTATCTTACTCCTAATATTGATATTATATGTGAATCGCTTGCCGAGTCAATTTGTGTTTCCACCCCAATAGGTGATTCATTAGTGGTGAATAAGGTATATCGGGGATATATTGTGACTTTTATGGGGAGAGGTTAGTAGTTTCCTTGATATTGTTAGATCTGATTGATTTCAATGTGATATTGGGCATAAATTGGTTATCATCATATTATTCTATTCTTGACTGCCATATGAAGATTGTAACCTTATCTTGCCCCGACATTCGCCTATTGGTGTGTACTAGAGCACTTAGCTCTTATCCTAAGGGTTTTATTTCTTATATACAAACTTGTCGATTGGTGGAGATGGGATGCTTAGCATATTTGGATGATGTTCAAGCTTATTTTTATGAGCCACCATTATTGGAGACTGCTAGTGTTGCTAGAGAGTTAATGGATATATTTTTGACTAACTTAACCAGTGTTCCTCTAGATCGTGATATTGATTTTGCTATTGATGTGGAGCTTGGTACTAAGCCCATTTCTGTTGTCCCTTATCGAATGGCCTAGGTTGAATTGAATGAGTTAAAGATACAATTAAAAGATTTGTTGAAGAAAGGATTTATTCGTTTGAGTGTATTTCCCTGAGGCCTCTTCTATTATTTGTAAAGAAGAAAGATGGCACTATGCATATGTGTATTTACTATTGCCTATTGAACAAACTGACTATCAAGAGAAAATACCCTTTGCCTCGTGTAGATGATCTTTTTGACCAGTTATAGGGTGCCTCAGTGTTCTCCAAGATTGATTGGAGGTCCATCTATCATTAGTTGTGAGTTTGGGAGTCTGACATCCTTAAGACAACATTTAGAACTCGTTATGAGCATTATGAGTTCATGCTTTTGTTGTTCGAATTAAATAATGCCCTGGCTATTTTTATGAAGTGATGAACCGAGTGTTCAAGCCCTATTTAGACATCTTTGTGATTATGTTTATCAATGAAATGTTGGTTTTGTTACAAGAGTGAGGACAATCATTCTCAGCACTTGAGTATCGTACATTAGAGACTAGGGGAAGAGAAGTTATGTGAAAAGTTCTCAAAGTGTGAGTTTTTGCTTAGGTCTGTGGCTCTCCTCGAGCATGTGGTGACTAAGGAAGGTATTATGGTTGGTCCAGCCAAAATGGCAACTATTCATGAGTGGGCTAGACCTACTTCTGTGACTGAGATTCAGATTTTCATTAGTTTGGCTGTGTATGATCGACTATTTATTTAGGGATTCTCTTCTATAGTAACCCCAGTGACTAAATTGACTCAAAAGCATGTGGCATTTCAGTATTCAAAGTAGTATAAGGTGAGCTTCCAAAAACTCAAGTATTTGTTGACTTCAACACCGATTCTTGCTGTCACACCCCAAAGTCCCATTAAGGCAGACTGACACCCGTTGTCGATAAGGCTCGGGAGAACCAACCTATATCTATGCATTTTTACAAATATTATAAGGGATTTCTATCTTCAATGTGCCTTTAAGAAAGTAAACAATAATAACAAGCCAAAAGAAAATGCATATCGCTAGGCCATTGGGGTCACGATGCCTAAGGTATAAGACATGGCCACACTTTAATTTACATAATCTACAAAGCCTCTAGATAAGGAAAAGTATTTGATAAGGGTTAGGACAGGCCCTACCTCGACTAATTGTACAATACAAACATCTAAGCTATAGACACACAAAAAGCTCTGAAGCAACCTAGAGCTTGGTAATAGCAGCTGGATATCCTGTACTATACTGGGGAGATCTACTAGCACCTGTACCTGTAGCATGAAATGCAGGTCCCCTGTAAGGGGCTTCAGTATAAGATAGTGTACTGAGTATGTAAGGTAGGAAATACTATATATGAAGTAACAACTCAAATAAAACTATGCACTGGTGTGGGATAAGAGACCACCTTTATTTATACTGTGGGATCACATATTTTATGTTCTTTATATTACTTTATATTTACTATATAATCTTTGCACAACATGTAATACAAGTGACCAATTGATTATTGGTAAATCTATATCGGTATCATCCCTAGCTAAGCTCTTCCTTAACCCCTCGGTCTACTCCCCGTGATAGGATCGTCCCTGGCTAGGTGATTCTTCGACCCCTCGAGCTACCACCCATCAATAATCAATATACTTTACCTTTTAATTACCTTTGAGATCATTCTCTTGGATATCATAATATTTGAGCTATAGGGCTGTATATATAGCATATGATATGTAGTTAATCATATAAGATAATATGACAATGAAAAGAGTACGTTGCACAAATAATGAGATGCGTAAGAGGTAGAACAATACATGAACTTTATTTAGTAGAACGAACGCGTGTATCTTGGTATTCAAGTATGTATATAGATTTGCAAATGACTATGTATGGGAGCATATGAACATGTGAGAGATTTGAGACCTGGTTATTAGTTGTGTCAGTGTTGATAAGTGCCTTTATGTGAAAAGGAGGGATCTATGCTTCATGCCAAATAATACGAAATCAAGTAGCCTTATATACCTCATTATATGACCTCGTAACTACCTTGGATTGGCTGCATTTTCTCTAAAATACTTATCTACACTATATTAGGTAATAATATTAGTATTAGCAATGACAAAACACTTCTTGGCAGCCCCAATATCACAAAAACTTACACTGGCAGGCAAGCTTTTAATTAGTGACGCAAAGGAATTTCTTCAACATTTTCACTTATAATTGTATTTTCTAACAACCATTCTTGTGTATATGTCATATATATCTTATTTCAGACCCTTAATAGTCTTAAAATAGATTTCAAGGTACAAAACATAATAATTCTACACAACCTACAAATAGGCGGCATAACGTTACGTCCCTTTGCCCCATTTTGATGTCGACAATCCCAAATCTATTCCAACTTTAACCAAACTATACTAAACACATCCATAGATAAAAACAATTTTAAAATAGACTTATAACAGTACCAAAGCAGTCATGAAGGACGTGAGCTAATAGCCTTTCATCCAACAACCCATAAGTTCATACTAAGAACAGAATTACGATATCCTATAAGGACTCACATTTGTGAACTATAAAAGTGGTACAACATCTTAGTTATATCACTAAAAAACTATAACTTGTTAAAAATATAAGTCTTACTTCATAATTTAGCCAACCCATATGAGAAAATCCTCTTGAACAACAAGAAACGTTCACAAAAATACTTAGGACACATGCTGTCCAAATTTTCAGCACAAGCATAACTAACATATACTTCTTATTTATCATGGGATAAGTATAACAAATACATGGATATATCCACTTAACTTAGCCTTCAAGGTTTAGGTTAGCCTTCAAGGTTTAGGTTTCCTTCAAGAATCTTCGAGGGTTATGTATGCTGCTTTGAAAAATGAAATAAAGAGAGAAAAAGAGTCTTTAGGAAAGCTGAAAAATTATTTCGAAGTGAAATGAATTAAGGTCTGCTTTTGAGCCATTTTTAAAGGCTCCTTTGGCCGACTTTCTTTTGCACTTTTGACCACACATTAAAACCTATTAATAACCTTGTGATACAACAACTTGTCCCTTACACTTAGGCCTAAATGGGTCTCCAAGTTGATGGGCCTTGGCTGCCCATTTTTCAGTTTTCTTCTTAATTAGTTTGGGCGTATATTATCAAAGAAATTGTGATATCTTTCGGCCCTTTTGATATCCTCTTTAGGTTGAGCATACAGTACATTTGTGATGCTAAAACATGGGCTAAAGATACAGCCTTAACACAAATTTTTTTCATAATCGGACTTGGACAAATTCGACATTGGGCCTCTTCTCCGTTTAGCTAGCAAATTTAAGCTAAGCAAGTAAGTGAATCACCAGTTAGCTTATTAAGTCCTACAAGCACCTCAATTCTCTAACTTTGTTTAGGGTCATGTTCTCCTTAATTTGACTTAAAACATGTATGCACTCAACCCTCTTAAGCGTTAGAGGCACATATCACCCATTAATAAGAGATTCAAGCACTTTTAAAAATTGGCGCTAATTTAACTAAACCATATTATGTTTTATTTACATAGTACTAGTAAATGTAAAATGTTGTGTGTTACATCCTCCCCCCCAAGAATATCCTTAAATGTTGGCACAATTTGATAGCTTAACCAAGTTTAAACCTTTATTTACACAAACTTTTGACAACACACTAAGTATTCAATCACGCGTACCAATTAATGTCCCAATTTTCCATGTTGGACTTCCTCTTTACCTTCAAATAAGTAAGGGTATTTTGATTTCATCGCATCCTCGGCCTCCCATGTTATCTCTTCTGCTTGCTGTTTTCTCCAGAGTACTTTTATAGAAGCTACCTCTTTACTTTTTAGCTTCTTAACTTGGCGATCTAGAATAGCAATAGGTACCTCTTCATAGGTGAGAGGTTCTATAACCTGCACATCCTCAATTCGAGTGATACGGGATGGGTCACCTAAGCATTTTCGAAGTATTGAGACATGAAAAATTTGATGAACCATTGAAAGCTCTTAGGGTAGTTCTAGTTCATATGCAACCTGAATGAACCTCTTAATAATTTTATATGGCTCTATGTAACGTGGGCTCAATATTCCTTTCTTACCAAATCTCATAACTCCTTTCATTGGAGATACCTTTAAAAATACCCAATCCCCTACTGAGAATTCTAGTCCTCTCCTTCTAACATTCGCATATGATTTATGATGACTTTGGGCTATTTCTAGGCTGCTGTTGTATTACCTTAACTTTTTTCATGGTTTGTTGTACTAGATTTGGCCCAAGCAAGGTGGTTTCACCCACTTCAAACCATCCAATTGGCAATCTACATTTCCTTTCATACAAAGCTTCATAAGGTGTCATCTTGATACTTGAGTGGTAGCTATTATTATAGGCAAATTCAATAAGTGACAAATGGTCCACCCAA
>JAOTQJ010142472.1:0-33597 GCA_025642045.1 Solanum sejunctum
AGTATAATACTCTATTTTGTGCAAGGTCAAAGCCTGTTATCATACCCTTACTCACCTTTTCCTTCAGCTATCGTAGAACAGGATCCTCGAACTATTTTTCTTTTACCTCTGTTACCAATGAAGACTCCGCAACATTTTGCACACTAACCCCTTTGCTTGGATTTTCAAGAAGGCGAACCCCCAAATTGGCCATCTGACATAGATCGTTAGCCATTCCCTGACTTGTCACAGCTGGATCATCAGTGTTCATGATTGCCTTATGACTCAAAGCATCAGCTACCACATTTGCCTTCCCTGAATGGTATAGTATATTAATGTCGCAATCCTTTTTTAGTTCTAGCCATCTTTGCTATCTTAAGTTCAGGTCTTTCTTCTTGAATATGTACTGCAGGCTGTCATGATCAGTATATATGTCAACATGGACCCCATAGAAATAGTGCCGCTATATTTTCAAAGCAAATACAACTACTGCTAGCTCGAGATCATGAGTCAAGTAGTTTTCTCATAGGGTCATAGCTTTCTACATGCATAAGCAATTACCCGAACATTTTGTGTCAGTACACACTCTAAGCCAACTCTTGAAGCATCACAATACACTGCATACCCCTCAGTGCCTTCTGGAAGTACTAGCACAGGTATAGAAGTTAGATTATTTTTCAGCTCCTAGAAGCTTTTTTCACACGCATCATTCTATTGGAACTTAGTTGCCTTATGTGTCAGCTTTGTTGGAGGTGCAAAAATAGAAGAAAAACCTTCAACAAACCTCTTGTACTAACTTGCCAAGCCTAAGAAGCTCTAAACTTTCGTGGGTGTCGTAGGTCTTGGCCAATCTTTCACAGCGTCTATCTTTTGTGAATCAACCCTTATTCCCTCATCAGACATAATATGACCCAAGAATGCTACTGACTTCAGCCAAAGTTCACATTTAGAAAATCTGGCATACAACTGTTGATCACGAAGATACTGTAACACCTATCGTAAGTGATTTGCATGGTCCTCTTCTGATCTCGAATATACCAAAATGTCATCGGTAAATACTATCACGAACGCATCCAAGAATGGCTTGAATACCCTATTCATCAAATACATAAAAATTGCTGGTACATTCGTTAGCCCAAATGACATAACAAGAAATTCAAAATGACCATAGCGTGTTGTGAAAGCTATCTTAGGTATATCTTTCTCCTTCACACTTACTTGGTGATAACCTGATCTCAAATCAATTTTTGAAAAGCATTTAGCACCCTGTAACTGATCAAATAAATCATTAATCTTGGGGAGGGGATATTTATTCTTAATTGTCACCTTATTCAATTGTCGATAGTCGATACACATTCTCAAGGCGCCATCCTTTTTATGTACAAATAACACTGGTGCACCCCAGGAGGATACACTAGGTCTTATAAAACCCTTATCCAATAAATCTTTTAACTGCTCTTTTAATTCACGCAATTCTGCTGGGGCTATTCTGTATGGAGAGTTAAATATAGGTTGAGTGCCTGGAAATAAGTCAATACCAAAATCTATTTCTAGTTCAGGAGGTAAGCCTGGGAGTTCTTCAGGGAACACATCAACAAATTCATTCACTACTAAAACTGACTGAAGAGTTGGTGATTATGCCTCCATATCCCTCACTCTAACTAGATGATATATATACCCTATGGATATCATCTTTCTTGTCTTAAAATAGGAGATAAACTTACCCTTTGGCGCCCAAACATTGCCTTCCCATTTAGTAACTGCATCATTTGGAAAGTGGAAGCACACTCTCTTAGTTCGGAAATGCACGGTGGCATAACAAGAAGCTAACCAATCTATACCTATTATAACATCAAATTCCACCATTTGTAACTCAACTAGGTCAGCCAATTTGTCATGATCACAAACAGTTACTACATAGTCATAATAAACCTTTCTAGCTATAATTGATTCATCGGTTGGTGTGGATAATTCATATGGTTTGCTCAATAATTTGGGTGTTATCTTAAGCTCCCGAGCAACTAGTGGAGTGATGTATGATAGTGCAAAACTAGGGTTAATTAATCCATACACTTTATGTGAAAACATGGACAATGTACGTGTGACCACATCAGGTGAAGCTTCTAAATTCTACCGACTCCTAATGCATAAGTGCAATTCTGGACTCCACTAGAGCTAGTTGCCCCTCTCACACCTCTTCCATGACCCAAAGGTGCTTCTTGACCCCTAGCTAATGAAGGATCTTGTGACGATGATGCAACAGCTGACCCAGTAGGTTATGTATGTCACCTATATATCTCCTCGACCAATCTGTCATTATGTGCCCTGGTGCACCACACCAATAACAAACATCTGTCCCAACATGACATATATGCAAATAACTCCTTTGACACTATTTTTAAGGTTGCCTAGGAGTCATTGGTTGGCCTGTTGAATTTCCTGTTGTTTGTATACCTTCTCCCTCACATCATTGACCAAACTAATTACTTCTAGAACCTTGAAATTATGGTGGAACACTAGCTGCAGAGTAGGAGGATGATTGCCTATATGGTCTATTAAAAAATCGAGGCCTAAGCTTGCCTTGGTATGGTGTAAACATTCCTGTAGATCTGGCTCTTTTGGCCTACACCCTTTCAAACTCTTGTGTCCTTCTCCTCTGCCTCTGATCCTCCAATTTCTGTGAGCCTCCATTCTTGCATTTTCCATAACTTTGTTCAAGGAATCAATGGTGTAGTCTCTGACAAGTTGCATATCTAACCTATCTACATATCGATGAACTCTATCTGCCATGGTAGCAACTACATTAGGAGCATAACTTGCCAGGAAATTAAATTGAAGGCTATACTCCCTCACACTCATATTCCCTTGGTAGAGATTCAGGAACTGATTTGTACGTGTCTCTCGAATTTCTAATTGCAAATAATGGTCAAGAAATGCCTTTTGAAACTCCTCCTAGGTAGTTAGAGGTGCATCTATGCTCTTAGTTTGCTTCTAAGCTTCATACCACAGTATAGCCACACCTTCAATCTATATATCGCTAACTCAACAACTTCTGTACCACTCACATGCATAATATCTAAAATGCGCTGAATATGATCAATAAAGTCGTGGGGATCTTCGTTAGGGTCTGACCCAGTGAATGATAGAGGGTCTAAATTAAGAAAATCACATATCCTGGTAATAACTGCCCTATTCATACCACCTGTACCCATAACGGGACCTTCCTGCCTTTGAACTTGGCCAGCAATGATATGAGTCAATAGTTAGACTACATTACTCAAATCCTGCACGACAACACAAAAAGGTGGTTCTGGAGGAATTTTACTATTCTCGGGTTTATCAGGGACAAGAGTTGGAGATGCCTATGACACAAACTCCTCTTGAACCTTATTTTGTTGTCTCATCTGGATGGGTATACCAATCACCGCTTCTACTCCCTTCCCTTTACAATTGTTCTGCCTTGTTTTTGGCATACTTGCTGTACAAAACAATTTATAATTAGACATAATGAACTTATTACACTAACTTCTATGGTACGATTTAAAGAATAAAAAGCAAGTAAGAACTCCTAAATGACACATAGTCTCCTACTTATAAATGTGGTCCACAACATATTGATAAGGAAGACTCTACATAGACACGGTTTTGTAGACTCCCTATGATGACCCGCTGTAATACCACTTCTATCATGCCCAAGTCCCATTAGGGCGGATTAGTACCCGTTGTTGGTAAGGCTCGTGAGAACCAACCTTTATCTATGTGCTTTCTATATATATTACAAGGTCTTTGTACATTTGATATGCCCTTAAGAAAACAAACAGTGATAACAAGCCAAAAGAAAATGCATCTGACTAGGCCGTTGGGGCCATGGTGGTTAAAGTATGAGACGTGACCACATCCTAACTTACATAGTCTATAAAGCCTCTAGATAAGAGAAAGTATCTAAAAAGGGAGGGGACAGTCCCCGCCTCAACTAACTATACAATATAAACATATAAGCTCTAGACACACACAAAGCCCTAAAGCAACCTGGAGCTTGGTATCAGTAACTGGATATCCTGTACTCCTACTTGGAAGATCTGCTAGCACCTGTACCTATAACATGAAATGCAAGTCCCCCGTAAGGGACGTCAGTACGAGATAATGTACTGAATATGTAAGGCATGATATACTATATGTGAAGTAATAACTCAAATGAGACCATGCACTATTACAAGACTAGAGAGCACCCTTGGTTATACTTTGGAATCATGTACTTTATGTTCTTCATATTACTTTAACTTTACTATATAATTTGTGCACAACAATAATACAAATGACCAACGGATCAGTGGTAAACTGTATTGGGGTCATCCCTGGCTAGGTTCTTCCTTAACCCCTCAGGCTACCACCTGTGATAGGATCGTCCCTGGCTAGGTGATTCTTCCACCCCTCGGGCTACCACCCATCAATAAACAATATATTTTACCTTTCAATTACCTTTAAGATGGTTCTATTAGTGGTCAAAATATTGGAGCTATAGGTCTGTATATGTTGCATGTGACATGTAGATAATGATACAAGATAATATGACAACGAAAAGAGTACATTACACAAATAATGAAATGCGTACGAAATGGAACAACTCGTGAACTTTATTTAGTAACAAGAACCCATGTAAATTGGTATCCAAGCATGTATATAGATTTGAAGGTGACTAGTTATGGAAGCATATGAACATGTCAAAGAGTGAGGACATAGTTAATAATTATGTAGGAGTTGGTAAGCGCCTTTATGTGCTAAGGAAAGATCTATGTTTCGTTCCAAAAAATACGAAATCAAGTAGCCATACATACCTCGTTGTATGACCACGTTAATACCTTAGGTTAACCTTGCTGTCCTCCAAATATTTATCTACAACTTAGTAGGTGATAAAAATAGCATTAGTAGCCAATAGATACACCTTGGCAGCCCAACCACATAGAAAAACAACACAGGGCAGCAAGTGGGTATTTATAAACCCGAGCGTATTCTTTCAACCTTTCTGCCCCTAATCATATTTTATAATACATATTCATATGTACACATCATGTGCATCCTATTTTAGTTCCATAATAGTCTTACAACAGCCCACAAAACACAACACATAATAATTCTGCACAACCTACGTATAGACAGCATAACGTTACTTTGTGTGGACTGATAAGGGTGAAAAGAGTTCCCAAACCTTAAGGATAAGCTTGTGTCTGCTCCTATTATCTCTACCGAAAGGGTTGGAAGGGTTTTGAATTAACCCTAAAAAGTTTCCAAAAATGTGCCTTGGAAGTGCCTGGAAATCTAAATTACATATATATCAAAATTTGTGTATGATATAAAAAATCCAACTTTATTTTCTTAATCAGGAGGTCAAGATTAGTGGAAAAAGGATCTAACTCAAGATTAGCTGAAAAAGGATCTAACCCCAATTTTAGATCAACCGCATCAAAATTCAAAATTCCCAAATGTCAAATACTAGTGAGCAAAGCGCGCCGCTTTCACAACATACAGTTTCCCAAATGTGTTTTTACCTATACCTAGCCATATTTTTCACTCCAAAATTCAAGTCTCAAAACCTCTTCAGGATCTAAGGATTTCCTTCAAGCTTCAAGCCTCCATTTTCGATATTCATTAAGAACTTCTCTAAAGCTAAGGTATGTGAGTTTAATCTATTGGGTCCTTCTTCCCATGGTGACCTAATTTACTTTTTACTCAATTTACATCATTTAAAGTTGATTTTACAAATGGATTTACTAGTATGAACATGTCTATGAACTATGTTAAAGCTATGTACAGTTGTGACTGTTTTGCTATTTTCTGAAAATCATAGATCTCTTATAAGATTTGATGAGGGATTTTGATGTATATTGCTTGAGGGTGTTGCAAGGTATTGATTGATTGTTTTAAATGGATTTTCTTGCATGATTTAATCTCTAAATTGCATGGTATTGTATCCCCATTACACACCCGCCAAGTATTTGATAAAATATTCGACTATGGTTTCTTGAGGATTAAAGGTCCAAAGCATGAGATATGATATGAATGATGTTATGATGATGAAATGAGCTTATTTATGTGATAAATCATATATCTATGATAAGATTTAATGAGGGATTTTGATGTAATTGCTTGAGGGTATTGCAAGGTGTTGATTAAATATTTTTTACAGTGGATTTTCTTACATGATTTTGTCTCTAAATTACATGGTTTTGTACCCCCATTACACACCTGCCAAGTATTTGATAAAATGTTCGGCTATGGTTTCTTGAGGAATTAAAGGTCCAAAGCATGAGATATGATATGAATGATGTTATGATGATGAAATGAGCTTATTTATATGATAAATCCTATATAGAGTGTTGCATTAGACCATGCCCGATCTGGGGGGGGGGGACTATGAGTCTAGATAACCTAAATAGGGCTTCGTACTCATCAACCTAGTGAGGGGTTTGTACTTCACCACTAGGGCGATGAGGTGTGATCATCATCAACCTAGTGAGAGGTTTGTATCTTACCACCTAAGTTATGAGGGGGCATCATCACTAACCTACGAAGGGGTTTGTTCTTTGGAAGCTAGCTTGGTCTCCTCTACACATATGATATAGTCTATGGGCTTGAGTTACTTAAGCATGTTTTACTTATGCATTGACTATACACGTCATATTGCTATATTGCGCCTATTGCCTATTGTTATGCATTTTGATTATGATGCCTATTTCTTGTTGTATTGCATCCTTCATACTTAGTACAATATTGCCTACATGATATCACCATGTAAGAATCGGTGCCCAAGTTGATCATCCTTCTCCTCCATATGGCTAGATCAGTAATACTCAAACGTGTTGGTAAGTCCTCCACTTTATGTCACAACCAAAGCCTAGGGCCTAGACAAAGCTACCGGGCTCACCCTCATATTAAATAGAACATACGATAGTGTCTCCATAAGTAGATAACAGTAATACATACTAAGGTCCTCTAAATAGAGGACTAACCAACAAGCTTTGAACAGCTCCAACTAGCCATGTAGAGGAGGAGCATGATCAACTTGGGCACTGGTTCCAGCATGGTGATATCATGTAGGCAAGAGTATGTGTTAGTATGTTTGAATGTACTAAGTATATGGGATGCAATACAATAAGAAGTCGATATCATAATCAAAATGCACAATATTAAGCAATAGACATAATATACAATACGCCATGTATGATCAATTCTTAAGTAAAATATGCTTAAGTAACTCATGCTTATATAGGATATCATATGTGAAGAATAGACCAGGCTAGTTGTTCAACGTATAAACCCCTCGGTGATTATGTGGTATAAACCCCTCATATGGTTGATGGTAATCACATCTTACAAATATGGTGATGAAGTATAAACCCCTCGTATGGTTGATGAGTATAAACCCCCAACATGGTTACCCAAGCTCTTGTCCCCCTGGATCAGGTATGGTCTAATACAACACCTTATATAGGATTTATCATATACTCTTCTGCAACACTTCATATGGTAATAAATAAGCTCATTTCATCATCATAACATCATTCATATCATATACCATGCTTTGGACCTTCAACTAATCAAGAAACCACATCCGAACATTTTATCTAAAACTTAGAGATCTATAATGGGGGTAAAAGACCATGAAATTTAGAGATGAAATCATGCAAGAAAATTAGTGATAAAACCATAAATAAGTACCTTGCAACACCCCCAAGATATTCACATCAAAACCCCACATCCAATCCAACATTCTATCCAAGATTTGAAGGTCAAAACAAGCTAAAACAACCATACTTTCATGAACTAAAATCATTGTACAATAAATTTCTCAATATACAAGACCACATGTAAAATCAACTTTAAATCTTACATTACTAAGAAAAAAGGGTTTATTTACCATGGGTGGAAGGACCCAATGGTTCAACATCACATACCTTAGGTCTAGAGTTGCTTGAAATTGAGATTGGGAAGAATGGAGGGTTGGAATGATCTTTGAATCCAATCTTGTGCTTGAGTTTTCTTGAAATTGAATTGGGGCTTGATGAAGGATTTTGAGAGGATTGAGAGTGTATTTGAGATGAGAGTAATGAGTTTTATCCTTTAGGATAGTATTTAGGCCTTTTAAGAAGTTTAGGATAGCATTGGAAGTCTAAAAAAGGCATTAGAGTAATTAAAATTTATGATGACACCGTAAGTGAATGGATGGAAAATATTGCAAGGTATCATCTCACAGGAGACTTGACTGAACATGTGGCACTCCACGGGTCATGTGGACTGCCTATGAGATAAGACTTTGACAAGAAAAATGGAAGTGGAACCCTTGAGAAAAAGGTAGCGTGGACGTCACTTTGATGGTTCCTTTCACTGACCGTATGGGGTTACACGGACCATTTAATGGTCCGTACCACCTTACTTAGACAAAATTTTACAGGGCTCTACACGAACAGGTCCCACGGGTCATCCCATTCCACACAGCCCATCAACAGTGCTTGTGGTACCAACCTTAGCAATATTTTTCCCCAAGTCCAACAAGCTTGCTTATGCACACCTTGTGGCCGTCCCCATGATCAGTGGTGGGCCACATGGACTGTGCCACTATCCGTTCCTCTTTCATTGGTGCCAAAAATGCACTTTTTGAATCCCAGCTTCCTTAAATGGCTAGCCCAATGGCACACTGGCCATCAAGCTGCCGGTGTGAGTTCACTACATGGTTGGGTCTTACAAAAACAATCATAACTCCTTCATCCGAACTTGAAATAAGGTGAAAATAAGTGCATCGAAGCTAACTTAAAGAGCTTTCACTTGACATGTCATGGGATATCCAATTCCAAATGTGCTAAATGTTATGCTAGTTTAATGTTGACCCTTGCATGAACCATCGCCCAAAACATAACTCTTAGGGAAGTCTTGAACTCATTTAGGTACTAGGAGTCTCCCATGAACCTAATACACCCGAACTCTAACCAAATGAGGCTAGAAACATGGATACATAAGAGCATAGAGTTATGGGGTGTTACAATATCTCCTCCTTGGGAATATTCATCTTCGAATGTCAGGAAAACATACACAAAGAAAGTAGTCATGAAGAGTTTTGCTAAAACATGGATGTAACAATGAACATAAATATGGTCTTCAAGAAAATCCCAATATGAACATCAAAATCCCCATAATATTATTATCATGAACATGAATGCATGCAATGTAAAATGAAAGTTAAGACTTAAAATCATATAAGGGACTTAGAATTGGTACCTTATGCTTGAGTGGAGTAGAAAAGATAAGGATACCCCTTTTGCATGTCCACTTCGTCCTGCCATATAGCACTTTCGACTTGTTGGTTCCTCCAAAGGACCTTAACTGATGTCACCTCCTTGTTGATCAATCTATTCACTTTCCTATCCAAAATCCAAATCAGAACCTCCCATAAGTCAAGTTATCCTCAACAACACCCACCACATCAAGAGGCACAATGGCATTAGGGTCGCCCACATATTTTATCAACATAGAGACATGGAACATCAGATGAACCAAGTTCATTTCACTAGGCAACTTCAACTCATAAACTACCTTGTGAACCCTCTTCAAGACCTCTTAAGGACCGCATACTTAGACTTAACTTTCTCTTTTTATCGAAATGGACCACACCTTTTATTGGAGAAACCTTCAAATAAGCCCAATCACCCACTTTGAGTTCAAGGTCTCTTCTTCTCACATCGGCATAAAATTTTAGACTAATTAGGGCCATTCTTAACCTTTCCCTAATCATATTAATATTCTCAAGAGCATCCATAAATAGATCTACTCTTGATAAGGCAACCTCTCTAACCTCAGACTAACCGACTGGTGATCTATATCCCCTCCCATAAAGAGCCTCAAAAGGAGCCATACCAATAATAGAGTGTTAGCTATTGTTATATGTGAATTCAATCAAAGGAAGATAGTCATCCCAACTACCACTCAAATCAAATACATATTCCACTAGCATATATTCAAGGGTTTGAATGGTTCTTTCAGCTAGGCCATCCATTTGAGAGTGGAAGGCCATACTAAGGTGAAGTTTTGTACCGAGACCCCTTTGAAAAGACCTCCAAAAGAGTGAAGTGAATTGTGAACCACTATCCTATATGATGGACAAAGAAACCCCATATGACCTCATTAACTCGTGGATGTACAACCTTGCATACTCTTGGACCCATATATGGTCTTAATAGATAGAAAGTAAGCCAGTTATGTCATCCTATCAACACTATCCAAATGGAATCAAAACCTTTTCTAATCTTAGGGCAACCCAACCATAAAATCCATAGTAATCACCTTTCTCTTCCAAGTAGGAATCTCAATGTCTTGGGTTAGGCCACTCCGCCTTTGATGCTTGGCTTTGACTTGTTGACAACTATGGAAATCGAAAATGAATTTGGCAATGTCCCTCTTCATGCCTCCACACCAATACACATCCCTCAAGTCTCTATACATTTTGCGAAACCAATATGGATAGAATATGAAGAATTATAGGCCTCATCAAGGATCTTCTCCCTCAAACCATCAACACAAGGCACATACAACCTACCTTAGTAGCTAAGGGAACCATCTCCCCCTTGGGACAAAACCTTTACTTTGCCCTCTTTCACTAAGCCCTTCAATTCAGGCAAGAAGGGATCAAGATCTTATTTTGTTATCACCTCATAAATAAAAGAAGATTTGGAACCATCAATAAAAACCACACCATTACCTACCTCATCCAACATAACCCCCAAATCTTGCTAATCGATGCACCTCCCTAGCCATCTCCATATCATTACCATCAATATGAGCTAAGCTACCCATAGACACCTGACTCAAACCATTTGCCATAATATTTGCTTTCCCGGGATAGCAATGTACACTCATGTCATAGTGCTTAAGAAGTTCTAGCCACCTTCTTTGACTCAAGTTGACATCTTTTTGAGTGGAGACACATTGGAGGCTCTTATGATTGGTGAACACATCACATAGACCCCATACCAATAATGATGTCAAATCTTTAATGCAAACACTATGGTGGCCAATTCAAGATCATGGGTAGGGTAGTTCTTTTAGTGCACCTTGAGCTGACTAGAAGCATAGGCTATGACCTTGCCATTTTGCATTAGAACATAACCCAAAACCACTCTAGAGGCATCAGAATATACAAAAAAATCCCTTAAGCCCATCCATTAGTGTCAATATAGAAGTGGACACAAGCTTATCTTTCAATGTTTGGAAGCTCTTCTAACACTCATCTATCTAGACAAACTTAACAATCTTTTGAGTCAATTTTGTCATAGGAGAAGCAATGGAGGACAACCCATTACAAAGCTTCTATAGTAATCAGCAAGGCCTAAGAAACTCCTAATGTGTGACAAGATCAATGTTCTAGGCCAATTTCTAATCACATCAGCCTTCTTAGGATCCAGCTTAATACCATCCCTTGACACTACAAGACCAAAGAATGCAACCTCTTTCAACCAAAATTCACACTTCTCATACCTAGCATACAATGTCTCCTCCCTCAATCTTAGCAACACAACACTCAAATGCCTCTCCCTACTATGTAAATAGATCAAAATATCATCAATAAAGACCATAAGAAATGAATCAAGGCAGGGTTTGAAGACCCTATTCATTAGATCCATGAAGATGTTCGGAGCATTGGTTAACCCAAAAGACATCTACATGAATTCATAATGCCCATATCTAGTATGAAAGACCATCATGGGAATATCACACTCCCTCACCTTCACTTGATGATAGCCGGACCAAAGATCAATCTTAAAGAAAAAGCTAGCCCCTTGAAATTTGTCAAACAAATCATTAATCCTTGGAGAAGGATACCTGTTCTTTATAGTGACCCTATTGAGTTGCCAATAGTCAATGAACATTCCAAATGACCCATCCTTCTTCTTTACAAACAACATCGGTGCACCTCAAGGTGATTGGCTAGGCTTAATAAATCCCTTCTCCAATAAATCTTTCAATTGCTCCTTTAACTCCTTCAACTCCATCGGGGCCATATGTTAAGGGGGAATGTAGATAGGTATGGTATTGTGAAGGAGATCTATGCCAAAATCTATCTCCTTTTCGGGAGGGACATTGAGAAGGTTATTTGGGAAGACATCAAGAAACTCATTTACAACGATAACCGAATCTATAGAAGGGAATTTGGACTCCTCATCTTTAACCCTCACAAGATGGTAAAGACACCCCATAGAAATTAACATACGGGCTTTAATGCATGAAATGAATCTACCCTTAACTACCACATCTTGACTTTCCTACTCAAGGATGGGTTTATTTGGGAAATGAAATTTGACCTTCCAGGTTCTACAATCAATAGAAGCATAGTAGGCATGCAACCAATCCATCCCAAGAATGATATCAAAATCTACCATGTAAAACTCAACAAGATTGCAAGGCATCATCTTATGCAAAATGCAAATAGGATAACTTTTATAAACTTTCCTAGAAAAAATAAAGGCACTAATAGGAGTAGACACTTCATATGACTCATGCAACAACTAGGGTAAACATGGAACGTTTTTAGCAACAAAGGGGGTAACAAGGAAATGGTAGCACCCGGATCAATCAAAGCATATACATCAAGATTAAAAATTTTCAATATACTGGTAAAAACATATGGAACCTTATCAACCCCTTGCCTTCCATGTAGTGCATAAAACTGATTATGCCTTGGGGCACCACCTTCAGGACCACCTCTACCCAATGGGATCGCATTTTCACCCTAACCCTTGCCACGGTTTCTTGGACAATTCACCTTCTTGTGACCAAGCTCCCTACATTCATACCATGCATTAGAAACCCTTCAAACATGGCTCCTTCCATATTTAGGGCACACATCATTAGGAGCCAGTTGACCAACACCTTAAGGCTTAAGGAAGTCATTGGCAAACCCCTTATTAGTAGCATGCGTAGACCCTTAGCGTTGAAGAAATCTAGCACCCTTTTGGAATTTACCATCAAATTGGCCCTCTTGGCCTCATGCTCCATCCTGTTTCTCAACATTTCTTCTTCTATTTGCTTGGCATATATCATCAATAAAGACTAGTCAATGTCACTAATTAGCATGGCAAACTAGCACTCTTCTCTTACCAAGTCTGAGACCCCCATCACGAACTTATTCATCCTAGATCTAGGATAGGCCCCCAAATGAGAAGCATACTTTGAAGGTTGATTAAACTTGAGGGAATACTCCCTCACACTTATAGCACCTTGTTTCAAGTTCAATAATTCCACCAACTTAGATTCCCTAAGCTCAAGAGGGAAAACTGGATTAAGGAAAGCCAATATGAATTCCTCCCAAAGCACCACATTACCAATTAACTTCTCACCCTTCCATTAGTCATACCATATTTGGACTACCCATTGAGTTAGTATGCCGCTAACTCCGCCTTTTCATTCGACCCAACACCTATGATAGATAAAATTTTATAGACCTCATCAATGAACTCTTATGGTTCTTTACCCACCAGAGGATTCATCCTCATGAAGTCCCTTACCCTAGCCCTTGAGGTAGTAGCATGAGGATCTTGGGCCCCTTGGTTGACTTGGTTGGCCGCCACTTGGGTAAGCATAGTAAGAGCATCCCAGAGTTCACCATTGGTAGGTTGCTCCTCGGGAGTTTGGGCCCTTCTTCCTCGAGTGTTAGGCATGATCTAGCATAGAAAAAAACAATCATTAAGGGGGGGAAAATTCACTACAACTCTATAGCATGACTTAGAACATGAAAAAGGGAAACATTTCATAAAATGCCTCATAGCCTCTTATTCATAGTCATGGCATACTTCACAACCATGAATAAGACTTTAATCAACGTAGTATGTTGGACTACGAGGATCTATCAACCTAGTGCTTTGATACCAAGTTTGTTACAACCCAAGGATAGGTCCTAGATGTGACATGGCTAATTGGGAACCTGAAGGAACCCCAGATAAGCCTCTTAACTTGTCATTACATAGTACTGGTCATGAAAGCACATCAAAGACATAAAAGAGTGAGAATAGGGGCAAAGGGGTTAAGGGAAAAGATTGAATAATAACATAATCAAGAGACAAGAGTCAAACTCATATCATGGATACATAATATGTCAAACAAATACCTCTAATGGATAGATAAGAGCAGGGGCTAAGACAAAGCAACTGGGCTCACCCTCAAAGTCAAAATAGAACATAAAGAAGAAGGTCTTAATAGATAATAATAACAACATAGACTATTATCCCCGAAGTGTGACAACACATATCTCTATACTATTATGTTCCATATTTCAAGCCTCATTTGGTTAGATTTGGGGTGTATTAGGTTCATGGGAGACTCCTATTACTAAAACGAGTTCAAGACTTCCCTAAGAGTTATGTTTTGGGTGATGGTTCATGCAAGGGTCAACTTTAAACTAGAATAAATTTTAGCACATTTGGAACTGGATGGCCCATAATATGCCAAATGAAAGCACTTTCATTTAGCTTCATAACACACTTTGTTTCACCTTATTTTGAGTTCGGATATAGGAGTTATGACGGTTTTCATCAAACTCTCTCGTGTAGTGAACTCACACGGGCAACTTGATGGCCAATGTTCCCTTTGATGGGTTATTTCGGGTAGCTGCGGTTGGAAAAGGCCATTTTTGGCACCAAGTAAGCTGGCACATCTAGTGGCACAGGCTTTGTGGCCCACCACTGACCGTAGGGATGGCCACAAGGTATGCCAAAGCAAGCTTGTTGGACTTGGTGAAAAATATGGCTAAGGTTGGTACCGTGGGCACTATTGACAAGCTATCTCTTAGCCCCTTGTTCCTTTTTCTTACATTATTCCTTTTATATGCTTCAGCGACCAAGTATGTGTAATAATAAGTTAATAGGCTTATTTGGGGTTCCTTTAGGTTCCCCATTAGCTGTGTCACGTCTAGTCCCTAGGCTTGGGTCGTGACAAACTTAGTATCAGAGCACTAGGTTGATTGATCCTCAGAGTCTAACACACTGCATTGATCAGAGTCCTATTCATGATTGTGAAGTGCGCCATGACATGTGTAGCAGGATATGAGATGTTTTAGAAAATGTTACCCTTCTACATATTTTAAGTCATGCTAAGTCATTTCCCCCCTAACGATTGTTTTTTTCTATGCTAGATCATGCCTATCACTCGAGGAATAAGGGACCAAACACCTAAGGAGCAACCTAGAAATGGTGAGCTTTTGAATGCTCTCACTATGCTTGCAAAAGTTATGGCCAATCAAGTCAACCAAGTGTCCCAAGCCCGTCATACTACTACCCTGGGAGCAAGGGTAAGAGACTTTATGAGGATAAATCCTCTGGTGCATGAAGATCCATAAGAGTTCATTGATGAGGTCTAACAAATTTTAGCTATCATGGGTGTTGGATCGAATGAAAAGGCGAAGTTGGTGGCCTACCAAGTCAAATGGGTAGCCCAAATGTGGTATGATCAATAAAAAGGGGAGAAGGGAAATAGTAATGTGGTGCTTTGGGAGGAGTTAAAATTAGCTTTCCTTAATCAAGTCTTCCCTCTTGATCTAAGGGAAGCTATGTTGGTATAGTTTATGAATTTGAAGCAATATGAAATGAGTGTGAGGGAGTATGCCATCAAGTTCAATCAACTTTTAAAGTATGCTCCTCACTTGGTGGCTGATCCAAGATCTAAGATGAATAAGTTTGTTATGGGGGTATCTGACTTGGTGAGTGAAAAATGCCAGTTTGCCTTGAGAATTACTAACATGAACTTGTCTCTGTTGATGACTTATACCGAGAAAATAAAGGATGAAATGTTGATAAAGAGGAGAGGTCATGAGTCCAAGAGGGTCCGATTTGAGGGTAAGTTCCAAAGGGGTAGTGGTTCTATCAAGGCCAAGGGTCTTCTCATGCTATTAATAGGGGGGTTTGCCAATGACTTCCCTAGACCTCAAGGTATTGGTGGTATGGCTCCCATTGATATGTGTCCTAGATGTGGAAAGAGTCATAAGGTCCCATGTTTGAAGGGTTCTAATGCATGCTTTGATTG
Source organism: Solanum sejunctum (assembly GCA_025642045.1). NCBI lineage: Eukaryota > Viridiplantae > Streptophyta > Magnoliopsida > Solanales > Solanaceae > Solanum > Solanum sejunctum. Next base: position 16,039 of record JAOTQJ010142472.1, read on the forward strand.
TGGGAAGCTTGGCCACAAAAAGGTGATTGTCTAAGAAATTGTGGCAAAGGTCGGGGTATAAATGTAGTTCTATTGGGTAGAGGTTGTCCTCAAGGTAATGTCCCAAGGCACAATTGGTTTTATGCTCTACATGGGACGCAAGGGATTTGTTAGGTCCCTGACATTGTTACCGGTATGTTAAAAATCTTTGACTTTGATATTTATGCTTTGATTGATCTGGGTGCCACCCTTTCCTTTGTTACCCCTTTTGTTGCTAAAAGGTTCTATGTTAAGTCTGAGTTGTTGCATGAGTCTTATGAGGTGTCTACTCCTATGGTTCATATATTGTTGCTAGGAAGGTGTATAGAAATTTTTTGATTTGCATTTTCCACAAAATATTGCCTTGTGATCTTGTTGAGTTGGATATGGTTGATTTCTTGATGTCATACTGGGGATAGATTGGTTGCATGCATACTATGCCTCTATTAATTGTAGAACCCATAGGGTGAAGTTCCAATTCCCAAATGAACCCATACTTAAATAGGAGAGTCCTGATGTGATGGTCAAAGTTAGGTTCATCACTTGTATTAAAGCCAGCAAGTTGATCTCTAAAGTGTGTTTGTATCATCTCGTGAGGGCTAAAGATATAGAGTCCAAAGTCTATTTTATAGAGGCAGATCCAATTGTAAATGAGTTCCTTGATGTCTTCAAAAATGACCTTCCTAGTGTCACTCCTAAAAGGCATATAGATTTTGGCATAGATCTCCTTCCCGATACTCAACCCATTTTTATTCCCCCTTACTATATGGTCCCATTGGAGTTGAGTGAATTAAAGGAGCAATTGAAGGATTTGTTAGAGAATGAATTTATTAGGCCTAGCCAATCACCTTGGGGTGCACCGCTGTTGCTTGTAAAGAAGAAGGATGGATCCCTTAGGATGTGTATTGACTACCAGTAATTCAATAGGGTCACTATAGAGAATAAATATACTCTTCCAAGAATTGATGATTTGTTTGACCAATTGCAAGGGGCTAGCTTTTTCTGTAAGATTGATCTTCGGTCCGGGTATCATCAAGAGAGGGTGAGGGAGTGTGATATTCCCAAGATAGCTTTCTAGACTAGATATAGGCACTATGAATTTGTGGTGATGTCTTTTAGGTTGACCAATGTATAGGCCATCTTTATGGACCTAACAAATAGAGTCTTCAATACCTTCCTTGTTTCCTTTGTTGTGGCCTTTATTGATGATATTTTGATCTATTCACATAATAGGGAGGAACATATAGGTCATTTCAGGGTTGTGTTGCAAAGATTAAGGGAGGGAAAATTGTATGCTAAGTATGAAAAGTGTGAATTTTGGTTGAAGGAGGTTGCAGGCTTGGGTCATGTGGTGTCAAGGGATGGTATTAATGTGGATCCTAAGAAGACGAATGTCATTAGAAATTGGCCTAGACCATTGACCCCATCGATTATTAGGAGCTTCTTTGGTTTAGTGAGTTACAATTAGAGGTTCGTGAATAGGTTTTCCTCTATTGCTTCTCCCATGACCAAATTGACTGAAAAGAAGGTTAAGTTTGTATGGACCGATGAGTGTGAGAGAAGCTTCCAAACATTGAGAAATAAGCTTGTGTCTGCTCCTATATTGTTACTAATAGATGGTCTTAAGGGATTTGTTGTATATTATGATGCTTCTAGAGTTGGGTTGGGTTTTGTGCTAATGCAAAATAGTAAGGTGATAGCCTATACTTCTAGGCAACTCAAAGTGCATGAAAATAACTACCCTACTCATGATCTTGAATTGCCTGCTATGGTGTTTGCATTAAAGATTTGACGTTATTATTTATGTGGAGTGCATGTTGATGTGTTCAACATTCATAAGGGCCTCCAATATGTCTTCACTCAAGAAGATCTCAATTGAGGCAAAGAAGGTGGCTAGAACTTCTTAAAGACTATTACATGAGTGTGCCTTACCATCTCTGTAAAGCAGATGTTCTGGCTGATGCTTTGAGTCAGGTGTCTATGGGTAGCCTAGCTCATATTGATAGTGGTGATAAGCAAATGGCTAGGGAGGTACACCAATTGGTTTGATTGGGGGTTAGGCTGGAAGAAGTGGGTGATGGTGTTGGTGTTGTTGATGGTTCCAAATCTTCCTTAGTTGATGAAGTGAGAGAAAAACAAGATCTTGATTCCTCCTTGCTTAAATTGAAGGCCTTGGTGAAAGAGGACAAGGTAAAGGTTTTCTCCAAGGGGGAGATGGTGCCCTTAGGTCAAAGGTAGAATGTGTGTGCCTTGTGTTGATGGTTTGAGGGAGAATATCCTTGATGAGGCCCATCATTCTTCTTATTCTATCCACTTTGTTCCACTAAACTATGTAGAGAGTTGAGGGATGTGTATTGGTGGGGAGGCATTAAGAGATACATTGCCAGATATGTTTCTGGTTGCCATAGTTGTCAACAAGTCAAGGCCGAACATCAAAGGTTGGGTGGCCTAACCTAAGACATAGATATTCATACTTGGAAGTGAGAGGTGATTTATATGGATTTTGCAGTTGGGTTTCCCAAGACTAGGAAGGATTTTGATTCCATATGGGTAGTGGTTATAGAATGACAAAATTAGACCACTTTCTACCGGTTAAGACTACATATGGGGCTAAATAGTTTGCAAGGTTGTACATCGATGACTTGGTGAGGGTACATGGGGCTTCTTTGTTCATTATATCAGATTTTGGTGCTCAATTTACTTCTCATTTTTGGAGGTCATTCAAAAAGGATCTTGGTACAAGGGTTAAACTTAGTAGGACCTTCCACCCTCAAACAGATGGCCAAGTCATAAGAACAATTCAAAAACTTGAGGATATGCTTAAGGAATATGTATTGGAGTTTAAGGGTCATTGGGATGATCATTTTTATTTGATTGAGTTTGGATATAATAATAGCTACTATTCTAGTATCGGTATGGATCCTTTTGAGGCTCTTTATGGGAGGCGTTGTAGATCTCCGCTTGGGTGGTTTGATGTTTTAAAGGTAGATTTATTGGGATCAGATCTAGTTATGGAGGCTCTTGAAAAGATCAGGTGTAACACCTCACATTTTACATGCTCTAATATTGTGTGAAATAAATCATGATATGGATTGGTCAAAGTAGTGTCAGTTTTTGAAGGTGCTTGCTTCTCGTGTTAACGGGCGATATGGGCGTCTAATGCTTAAGAGGATCTTGTGTATATGTGTTTTATGTTAAATTGAGGATATCATAACCCTAAAGAAAGTAACAGTATTAAGGTGTTTGTATGAATTAATAATCTAGTAGGTGAGTCACCTACTTGCTTAGCTTGAATTTGCTAGCCAAACGAGACGAGGTTTGATGTCAAATTAGTCCAAGTCTGATTGTGAATAAAATTAGTTTTAAGGGTGTAATTTTAGCCATGTTTAATTATCATAAGTGAACCTTATTTTTAGTACAAGAAGAATGTAATAAAGGCCCAAGTGTATCATAAATCACTTGACTATTTGGGCCAAAAAATACAGATTAAGAGAAACGCTGGAAATTGGCATCCCAGGTCCATTAGAATTTGATGCTCATTTAGGCCCAATTTTAGGGGAACCAGCTGATTATTATTTTGTCCCATTAATGTGGTCTTACATGGTCAAAAGTCCCAAGGGAAGTCGTCTAAATGAGGCCCTTTAAGAAGGGATTATATGTAGCAAATTTCAGTCCCCATTTAGACTTAGAAAAATTTCAGCTTTTCCCATTTTCTCTCTAAACGTTTCTTGACCTAGCAACAGCCGCCAAAGGATCTCTTAGGCTTCATAACGAGTTGATAAACTTTGACTATGAAGGTATGTGGTTATAATTGTGTTTTTGGTAAGGTTTCTTCATAAGAATCAAGAAGTATATTATGATATATTATGCTGAAATTTCTGGACAGCATGTGACCAGAAAATTGCTTCACTCTTTCCTTTTGTTTTAGTGATTTTTAAATGGTTTGTGGGCTGTATTATGAAGATAATTTGATATTCGTAATATGATTTTGAGTAATAGAAATTACCCTAAGGTTGCTGCCTAGATTTTGGTTTCATTTAACATAAGAGTTTTCTTGGGCTATCTTAAGTATGATGTTGGTTGGAAGTTGTGGGCTGTTGGATTTAAAGCTATTGGCTCATGTCCTTAATGACTTCTTGGGTGATGTTATAAGATTTTGCTATAACTTAGTAATATATTCTTGGAACAGCTTTGTTAGTGTTGGAAACGTTTTGGAATTGTGGACGTCGAAATGTAGCGAAGGGGAGGTAACGTTATGCTGTCCATTTGTAGGCTGTGTAGAATTGTGGTATGTTGTTCCATGACCTACCCCAGCTTTGGGACTATCTATGTACTATGTTAAGACTCATTTTATGTGGTAAGAACACTGTAAACAATTTAGGTAAAGTTAAAACAGTTTTGGGATTGTTGACGTCAAAGTATGATGAAAGGATATAACGTTATGTCGCTTGGTTTTATGTTTTGAAGAATTTTTATGTGTTGTGATTTGTGGTTTTTTTTAGGACTATTAAGGGTCTAAAATTAAGATGTACATGACATGTACAAAAGGAAGGTTGTTAGATAATACATGTATAATTGAAAAGATTGGAGAAATGTCTTGGCATCACTAATTGAAAGCTTGCTGTCCTAGTGATCGTTTTTATGATATTGGACTGCCTAGAAATGTTGTGTTGCTACTAATACTACTTTTATTGCCTAATATAGTTTATATAAATATTGGAGGGAAAATCAGCCACTCCAAGGTAGTAAAGAGGTCATACAACAAGGTATGTAAGGCAACTTGATTTCCTATCCCTTGGCATGAAACATAGATCTCTCGATAAGTAAAGGCATTTATCTACTCCAACATGACAAGCAGCCATGCCTCCACTCTTTCACATGTTCATATGTTTCTATATATATAGTTATCATCAAATCTACATACATACGTGGATACTAAGTACATGAGTTCTTGTTGCTAAATAAAGTTCATGAGATATTTCACTTCGAACACATTTCATTGTTTATGTAACATACTCTCTTCATCGCCTTAGTGTGTTGTACAATTATTTACATATCACATACTGCATATATAGCCTTATAGCGCCAATATTATGACAACCAAAATAATAACCTCAAAAGTAAATGAAAGATAAAGTATATAATTTTTTATTAGCCCAATGGGTGGAAGCATCACCTATCCAGGGACGATCCTATCATGGGTTGTAGCCCTAGGGGTTAAGGAAGCACATAGCCAGGGACGATCCCGATACAGTTTACTACTGATCAGTTGGTCATTTATAGTACATAATGTGCACAGATTATACATTAACGATAAAGCAATATAAAGAACATAAAGTATACTATCGCAAAGTATATCCAAAGGTCGTCTCTTATGCCACACAATTGCATAGTTTCATTTGAAGTTGTTACTTCATATATAGTATTTCATGACTTACATATTCAGTACATTATCTCATACTAATGTACCTTATGAGGGACCTGCATTTCATGCTGCAGGTATAGGTGCTAGTAGATCTCCCCAGCAGAGTCTAGAACATTCAGCTGTTGTTACCAAGCTCCAGGTTGCTCTGGAACTTTGTGTGTGTCTAAAGTTTATATGTTTGTATTATGTAGTTAATTGAGGCGGGGCCTGTCTAGACCCTTATTCGATATTTTATCTTATCTAGAGGCTTTGTAGACTATGTAAATTAATGTGTGGTCAAGTCTCATACTTTCGATATCGTTGCCCCCCCAGCCTAGTCGCATGCATTTCCTTTTGGCTTGTATCACTGTTTACTTGCATAAAGGCATGTTAAATATAGAAATCCTTCATAAAATATATAGAGAGTGTATAAATATAGGTAGGTTCTCTCTATCCTTATAGGTTGGTTCTCTCTAGCCTTATCGACAATGGGTTCCGATCCGCACTAATGGGACTTGGAGCATGACAGAAGTGGTATCAGAGCGAGTCATCCTAGGGAGTCTACAACCCGTGTCAATGTAGAGTCTTGTTTATCAATTTGTTGTGCACCATATTTAAGAGCAAGAGGCTATGTGGCATTTAGGAGTTGTTACATTCCTTTCATTATTTAGATTGTGCCATAGAGCTAGGTGAATTATGTCTAACTCCTAAATTATTTTGTACAGCGAGCATGTATGCCAAAAAATAGAAAGAACAAAGGTAAAAGAAAGGTAGTAGAAGTGGTGGCTGGCTCACCCTATCATGTGAGACAATGAAATGAGGCTCAAGATGATTCCTTGTCACGGACATCTTTAACTCCTTCAGCTCATGATGAACCTAGAAATAGTGAAATTCCCCCGGAACCATCTATCAATGCTACAACGCAGGATTTGAGAAATGTAGTTCAACTACTGACTTGTATAGCTACTGTCCAAAGATAAGAAGGTCCAATTATGAGTGTAGATGGTACAAATAAGGCAGTTGGCATGAGAATATAGGACTTTCCTAATTTGGACCCTCCAGCCTTCACTGGGTCTGATCATGAAGATCCCCAAGACTTCATTGATCAGATTCAGTGCACTTTTGATGTTATGCGTATCAGTAGTACATAAACTGTTGAGTTAGTAGCATATCGATTAAAGGGTGTGGCTATACTGTGGTATGAAGCGTGGAAGCAGTCCAAAGATGTAGATGCAACCCTAACTATGTGAAAGGAGTTCAAAGAGGCCTTTCTTGACCATTATTTACCATTAGAGATTTGAGAGGCCCGTGCAGATAAGTTCTTAAACCTCCACCATGGGAATATGAGCATGAGAGAGTATAGTCTCCAGTTTAATTCCCTATATAGGTATGCTCCTAATATAGTTTCTACTATGGCAGACAGAGTTCAGCGGTATGTGAATAGATTGGATACGTATCTGTTCAAAGACCATACCATTGATGCATTGAATAAAGATACAGATACAACAAGAGTACATGCTTTTGCACAGAAATTGGAGGATCAAAGGAAAAGGAGAAGGACACACAAGTTAGAAAGGGCACAGTCCAAGAGGAGCAGATCTTCAATGTAGTATACTCAGTGCCAATGTGAGTTTAGGACCCAATTTACTAACTGACCACCAAAGTCATCATCCTCCTACTCTGTAGCCAGTGCTCCACCACAACTTTAGGGGTTTATAAGGAATTAGTTTGATCTAAGGAGTGAAAGTCAAGGTACCCAAACAGTGGGATATTCAGCAGGCCAGCCAATAACTCCTAAGCAACCCTGTAAATAGTGTGTAAGAATTCATCTGTGTATATGTCATGTTGGGACAAATGTTTGTTATTGGTGTGGTGCACTAGGACACATGATGAGAGATTGCCCGAAGGGGCATATGGGTGATATATCACAATTTACTGGGTCAACTGTTGCATTGTCATTGACAGTTCCTCCATTAGGTAGGGGCCAATAAGCACCTATGGGTCATGGTAGAAGTGTGAGAGGAGCAGCTAGCTCTAGCGAGGTCCAGAATGACACTTATGATTTGAGAAGTTGGCAAAATTTGGAAGCTTCACCAGATGTGGTCACAGGTTTATTGTCCGTATTCTCTCATAATGTATATGCATTAATTGACCCTAGTTCTACACTATCATACATCACTCCACTAGTTGCTGGGAAGCTTAAGAGAACACCTAAATACTCGAAGAAACCATTTGAAGTGTTTATGCCAACCGGTGAATTTATTATGCCTAGATGGGTTTATTATGGTTGTGTCGTACCTTTTTGTGACCTTGACACATTTACTGATCTTATTGAGTTGAAAATGGTGGAATTTGATGTTATTATGGGTATGGATTAGTTATCTTCTTGTTATGACACCGTGGATTACCGAACTAAGAAAGTGTATTTTCACTTTCAAAATGAGGCAGTTCTTGAATGGGAAGGCAATGTTAAGGCACCAAAGGAGAAGTTTATCTCTTATTATAAGGCCAGAAAGATGATGTCTAAGGGGTATATATGTCATTTAATTAGAGTAAGGGATATAGAGGCAGAATCGCTAACTCTTCAATCAATTCCAGCAGTGAATGAATTTGTTGATGTGTTCCTTGATAAACTTCTAGGCTTACCTCCTGAACGAGAAATAGATTTTTGTATTGACTTACTTCCAGGCACTCAACTCATTTCTATCCCTCTATGTAGAATGGCCCCAGCGGAGTAGCATATATTAAAAGAGCAATTGAAAGACTGATTGGGAAAGGGTTTTATAAGACCTAGTGTGTCTCCCTAGGGTGCACTAGTGTTATTTGTACGCAAGAAGGATCACAACTTAAGAATATGTATCTACTATCGACAATTGAATAGGGTGACAATTAAGAATAAATACCCCCTCCCTAGGATTAATGATTTATTTGATCAGTTACAGGGTGCCAAACAAATGTACCAGCAGTTTTTATGGATCTGATGAACAGGGTATTTAAGCCATTCTTGGATGTGTTTGTGATATTGTTTATAGATGACATTTTGGTATACTCAAGGTTAGAATAGGATCATGTAAATCACTTATGACAAGTGTTACAGGTTCTTCGTGATCGACAGTTGTATGCTAGGTTTTCTAAATGTGAATTTTGGCTACACTTAGTTGCATTCTTGGGTCATATTATGTCTGAGGAGGGAATAAGAGTTGATTCACAAAATATAGATGTTGTGAAAGATTGGCCAAGACCAACGATGCCCTCGGAAGTTCGAAGCTTCCTAGGTTTGGCAGGTTATTATAAGAGATTTGTTGAAGGTTTTTCTTCAATTTCTATACCTCTAACAAAGTTGACATATAAGGCAACCACGTTCCAATAGAATGATGCATGTGAAAGGAGTTTCTAGGAACTCAAAAATAAGCTAACTTCTGCACATGTGCTAGTACTCCCAGAAGGCACCGAGGGGTATGTAATGTATTGTGATGCTTTAGGAGTTGGCTTATGGTGTGTGCTGGCACAGTATGGCAAGGTAATTGCTTATGCATCTAGATATCTATGACCACAAAGAAGAATTACCCAACTCATGATCTTAAACTAGCAACAGTTGTATTTGCTTTGAAAATATGGCACCACTATTTGTATAGGGTTCACATTGAAATACATACTGATTATAAGAGTCTGTAATACATTTTTAAGCAGAAGGATCTAAATTTGAGATAATGTAGATGGCTAGAACTAATAGAAGATTACGATGTTGATATACTAAACAATTCGGGGAAGGCCAAAGTGGTTGCTGATGCTCTGAGTTATAAAGTAGTTATGACACTGGTGATCAAGCCAGGGTTAGTCAAGGGTTGGCGAAGGAATTATATCAACTAGCTAGTTTGGGAGTTCGCATTCTTGAAGTACCAAAGAAAGGGGTTATTATCATAATGCAGTGATGTCTTCATTAGTAATGGAGGTGAAAGCAAAACAATTTGAGGATCCTGTTCTACGATAGCTTAAGGAAAAGGTGAGTCAGGGTGCAATAAAGGGCTTTGACCTTACACAAAATGGAGTACTTAAATGCCAAAACATATTATATGTGCCTGATACTAATGGGTTAAGAATGAGGATAATGGAATAAGCCTACCATTCCTAATATTCTATCCATCCAGGATCGACTAAGATGTACCTTAAGGGAGTGTTTTGGTAGGGAGGCATGAAAAAGGACCTTGCAGAATTTGTGGCTCAATGTCCAACTTGTCAACAAGTGAAGGTAGAACATCAAAAGCCAGGAAGTTATATGCAATGTATAGAACTTCCAACTTGGATGTGGGATATGATCAATATGGACTTTGTTACCAGTTTGCCTCGCTCATTTTAGAAGTATGACTCTATACGGGTAATAGTTGACAGACTTACAAAGTCCACACATTTCCTACCTGTCAAGAGTGATTATAGGGCGGAAGAATATGCTAAACTGTACCTCAAAGAGATAGTCAGGCTACATAGATTCCCAATATCCATTATATCTGATCGAGGGGCTCAATTCACTACAAAGTTTTGAAAGTCTTTCCAAAGGAGTTTCGGAACACATTAAATTTGATCACAACATTCCACCCTCAAATAGACGGTGAAGCAGAATGCACCATTCAGACACTTGAAAATATGTTGCGAGCTTGTGCATTGGACTTAAAAGGTAGCTGCGTGGACAACTTGCCACTTATTGAGTTTGCCAATAATAATAGCTACCATTCAAGTATTAAGATGGTACCTTATTAAGCTTTGTATGGAAGGAAGTATAGGTCACCAATCGGATGGTTTGAAGTGGGTGAAGCCACCTTACATGGGCCAGATCTAGTACACCATGTGGAAGGAAGTCCAAAGTCATCACAAATCTTATGCGGATGCAAGGAGGAGAGGGCTGGAATTTTCAGTAGGAGATTGGGTATTTTTAAAGGTGTATCCAATGAAAAGGGTCTGAGGTTTGGTAAGAAAGGGAAACTAAGCCCATGTTACATAGGGCCTTATAAAATTATTAAGAGGATCGAGCAGGTTGCATATAAGCTAGAGCTAACCTAGGAGCTTTTAATGGTTCATCCAGTTTTCTATGTATCAATGCTTCAAAAGTGCATAGGTGACACATCCTGTTTCACTCATATTGAGGATGTGCAAGTTGCAGAAGATCTCACTTATGAAGAGGTACTTGTTGCTATTTTGCATCATCAAGTTAGGAAGCTAAGGAATAAAGAAATAGCTTCAATAAAGGCACTTTGGAGGAATCAACAACAGAAGAGATAACTTAGGAGGCCGAGGATGCAATGAGATCAAAATACCCTTACTTATTTGAAGCTAAAAAGGACGCCCAACATGCAGAATGGGAACACTAATATTTATGTGTGATTGAATACTTATTTTGTTGTCAAAGATCTGTTTCAATAAAGTTTTATACATGGTTAAGCTACCTTATTGTACTAACATTCAAGGATAAATGTTCCTAAGGATGGGAGGTTGTAACACCCCATAATTTACGTGCACTAATATTGTGTGAAATAAATCATGACATGGATTGGTCAAAGTAGTGTCAATTCTTGAAAGTGCTTGATTCTCGTGTTAACGGGTGATATGGGCTTCTAATGCTTAATAAGATCTTATGTATATGTGTTTTATGTTAAATTTAAGGATATCACCCTAAAGAAAGTAAGAGAATTAAGGTGTTTGTATAAATTAATAATCTAATAACTGAGTCACCTACTTGCTTAGCTTGAATTTGCTAGCCAAACGGAGATGAGTTTTGACGTCAAATTAGTCCAAGCTCGATTATGAATAAAATCAGTTTTAAGGGTGTAATTTTAGACCATGTTTTAGCATCATAAGTGAACCTTATTTTTTGTCCAAGAAGAGTGTAATAAAGGCCCAAGTGTATCATAAATCACTTGACTATTTAGGACAAAAAATAAGGATTAAGAGAAAAGCTGGAAATTGGCAGTGCATGTCCATTAAAATTTGATGCACATTTAGGCCCAATTTTGTGGGAACCAGCTGATTATTATTTAGTCCCATCAATGTGGTCTTACATGGTCAAAATACCTAAGGGAATTCATCCAAATGAGGCCCTTTTATAGGGGATTATAAGCAGCAAAATTCTGTTCCCATTTAGACTTAGAAAAATTTTAGCTTTCCCCATTTTCTCTCTAAACGTTTCTTGACCTAGCAGCAGCATCCAAAGGATCTCTTAGGCTTAATAAGGAGTTTTTCAACTTTGAAGATAAAGGTATGTGGTTATAATTGTGTTATTGGCAAGGTTTCTTCATAAGAATCAAGAAGTATATTATGATATATTATGCTGAAAATTCTGGACAACTTGTTTCCAGAAAATTGCTGCACTATTTCCTTTTGTTTAAGTTATTTCAAAATGGTTTGTGGGTTATATTATGAAGAGAACTTGATATTCATAATATGATTTGAGTTATAGACATTATCCTAAGGTTGCTGCCCAGATTTTGGTTTCATTTAACAAAAGAGTTTTCTTGTGCTATCTTAAGTATGATGTTGGTTGGAAGTTGTGGGCTGTTGGATTTAAAGCTATTGGATCATGTCCTTAATGACTTCTTGGGTTATGTTATAAGATTGTATTATCACTATTAGTATGTGTATATGTTGTTGGAATAGTTTAGTGAGAGTTGGAAAAGGTTTGGAATTGTGAACGTCGAAATGTAGTGAAGAGGATGTAACATTATGCTGTCCATTTGTAGGTTGTGTAGAATTGTGGTATGTTGTTCCAAGACCTACCAAAGCTTTAGGACTATTTTTGGACTATGAGAAGACTTATTTTATGTGTTAAGAATATTTCAAACAATTTAGGAAAAGTTAAAATAGTTTTGGGATTGTTGATGTCGAAGTATGGTGAAAGGATATAGCGTTATATCGCTTGGTTGTATGTTGTGAAGAATTGTTATGTGTTGTGCTTTATGGGCTATTTTAGTACTGTCAAGGGTCTAAAATTAAGATTTACATAACATTTACATAAGGATGGTTGTTAGAAAATACATGTATAAGTGAAAAGGTTGGAGAAATGTCTTTGTGTCACTAATTGAAAGCTTGTTGTTCGGGTGATAATTTTTGTGATATTGGACTGCCTAGAAATGTTATGTTGTTGCTAATACTAGTTTTATTGCCTAATATGGTGTAGATAAATATTTGAGGGAAAAGAAACCACTCCAAGGTAGTAAAGAGGTCATACAACGAGGTATGTCAGGGTGCTTGATTTCGTATCCCTTGGCATTAAATATAGATCTCTCAGTAAGTAAAGGCATTAATCTACTCCAACATGACAAGCAGCCATGCTTCCACTCTTTCACATGTGCATATGTTTTTATATATATAGTTATCATCAAATCTACACACATACGTGGATACTAAGTACACGAGTTCTTGTTGGTAAACAAAGTTCATGAGTTGTTTCACTTCAAACACATTTCATTGTTTATGTAACATACCCTCTTCATTGCCTTAGTGTCTTGTAGAATTATTTACATATCATATGCTGCATATATAGCCTTGTAGCTCCAATATTATGACCACCAAAAGAATAATCTCAAAGCTAAATGAAAGATAAAGTATATAGTTTTTTATGGGTGGTAGCCCGAGTGGTGGAAGCATCAACTAGCAAGGGACAATACTATCATGGGTGGTAACCCGAGGTGTTAAGGAAGAACCTAGCTAGGGACGATACTGATACAGTTTACCACTAATTAGTTGGTCATTTACAGTACATGATGTGCACAGATTATACATTAATGGTAAAGCAATATAAAGAATATAAAGTATGCGATCCAAAGTATATCCAAAAGTGGTCTCTTATTCCATACCATTGCATAGTTTCATTTGAAGTAGTTACTTCATATATACTATTTAATGCCTTACATACTCAGTACATTATTAGGGGACCTAGATTTCATGCAACAGGTAGAGGTGCTAGTAGATCTCCCCAGTAGAGTCCAGGACGTTCAGTTGTTTTTACTAAGCTCCAAGTTGCTCTGGAGCTTTGTGTGTGTCCAAAGTTTATATGTTTGTATTGTGTAGTTAATTGAGGCGGGTCCTATCTCTACCTTTATCGATATTTTATATTATGTAGAGGCTTTGTACACTATGTAAATTAACGTGTGGTCAAGTCACGTACTTTCAACATCGTGGCCTCACTGGCCTAGTCGCATGGATTCCCTTTTGGCTTATATCACTATTTACTTGCATAAAGGCATGCTAAATAAAGAAATCCTTTATAAAATATATTGAAAGTTTATAGATATAGGTTGGTTCTCCCGAACCTTATCGGCAATTGGTGCCGATCCACCCTAACGGGACTTGGGGCATGACATCAGGATGATTAGGTAAAGGTTGCAAACAGTCCAAAGTTATCAAAAATCCTACGCTGATTTGAGAGAAGAGACCTTGAATTCAAAGTGGGTGATTGGGTCTATTTGAATGTTTCTCCAATGAAACGTATGGTTAGTTTTTGTAAAAAGGGGAAGTTGAGTCCATGATATGTTGGTCCTTTTGAGGTGATAAGGAGTTTTGGCAAGGTAGCTTATGAGTTAAAGTAGCCTAGTTGAATGAATTTGGTTAATTTGGTATTCCATGTCTCTATGTTGAGAAAATATGTTAGTGATCCTAATGCCATTGTGCCTCTTGATGTTTTGGGTGTTGTTGAGGATAACCTGAACTGTGAGGAGGTTGCGGTTCAGATTTTGTATAGGCAAGAGAAGATATTGAAGAACATGGAGGTGGCATCCATTAAGGTCCTTTGGAGGAACCAACAAGTCAAAAGCGCTACATTGGAGGCCAAAGCAGACATGCAAAGGCGGTTTCTTATCTTTTCCACTCTACTCAAGCTTAAGTTACTAATTAGAAGTCCCTTATGTGATTTCATGCCTTATATTTCAGCCCCTATGTCATCCATATGTATCCATGTTTAAGTTGGCAAATTTATGGTGATTTTACGTTTATGTTTAGACTTGGAAATGGTCTTTTAAGTGTAATGTTGCATTCTTGTTAGGGCTGATTTGTTTATCATTATTGTTTCCTTGTGCATCTCTATTCTATTCGAGGACGAATGTTTCCAAGGGTGAGATATTGAAATGACCCCAAAAATTGCCTGAAAATGTGCCTTGGAAGTGGCTGGAATTTTAAGTTTCGTATATCTCAAAATCCAAGTATGATATCTAAAGTCCTACTTCATTTTCTTATTTTGGTGGTCACATTAGCGGGAAAAGGGTCTAACCCAAATTTTACAGCAACTATATCAAAATTCAAAATTCCTAAATGTTAAATTCCATGGAGCAAAGCACGCCGCTTCCACGATGCATAGTAGTACATTTTCAGGACTATTTTTTTTTATCTTGGTCCAAATATATTTTTACCTATACTTAGTCATATTTCACCCTCATATCATCCTAAACCTTCCCCAATACTCACTCCAACATTAGCCATTTTTTGACTCCAAAATTCAGGTTCAAAACCTCTTCCGGATATAGGGATTTCCTTCAAGCTTCAAGCTTCCATTTTCAATATTCATCAAGAACTTCTCCAAAGCTAAGGTATGTGGGTTTCAACCGTTGGTTCCTTCCACCCATGGTGTCCTAATCTCGTTTTTACTCAATTTGTATGATTTATAGTTGATTTTCCAAATGTGTTTACTAGTATGAACATGTTTATGAACTATGTTAAAGCTATGTATAGTTTTGACTGTTTTGCTATGTTATGAGATATAAATCGTGGATCTATTGTAAGATTTGATGAGCGGTTTTGATGTATATTCTTTTAGGGTGTTGCAAGGTGTTGATTGATGGTTTGGTAATGGATTTTCTTGCATGATTTCATCTCTAAATTGCATGGACTTGTACCCTGATTACATACCCGCCAAGTGTTTGATAGAATGTCCGGCTATGGTTTCTTGAGGAATTGAAGGTCCAAAGCATGAGATATGATATGAATGATCTTATGATGATGAAATAAGCTTCTATATGTATAAATCCTATATAAAGTGTTGCAGTAAACCATACCCAATCTGGCAGGACTAAGAGTTCAAATAACCTAGATGGGGGTTCATACTTATCAGCTGAGTGAGGGGTTTGTACAACACCACCACGGTGATGGGGTGGCATCATCCTCAACCTAGATTGGGCTTTATACTCATCAAACTATTGAGGGGTTTGTACCTCACCACCTTAGTAATGGGGTGGCACCAACCTACCAAGGCATTTGTACTTTGGAAAGCTAGCTTGGTCTCTTCTACACATATAACATCCTATATGAGCAAGAGTTACTTAAGAATGTTTTATTTATGCATTGATCTTACACACCATATTGCTATGTTATGCCTATTTCCTGTTATATATTTTGATTCTGATGCCTTTTTCTTGTTGCATTATATATTACATACTTAGTAATTCAAATGTACTAACGCATACTCTTGCTTATATGATATAACCATGTAGGAACTGGGGCCCAAGTGATCATCCTCTTCCTCCACGTGGCTAGATCACTACTACTCAAACTTATTAGTGAGTCCTCCAGTTCGGGGACCTTAGTCTATGTTGCTCTTATTATGTATGGAGACCTTCTTCTTTATGTTCTATTTTAACTATGAGGGTGAGCCCAATTGCTTTGTCTTGACCCCCGCTCTTATCTATGTATAAGAGGTGCTTGTTGGACACATTATGAATCTATAATATGAGTTTGACTCTTGTCGCTTGATTATGATATTATGCAAGTTTTTACCTTAGCCCCCTTGCCCTTATTCTCACTTCTTTATGTCTTTTATGTGCGTTCATGACCAATGATTTGTAACGAAATGTTAAGAGGCTAGTTTGGGGTTCCTTTTGGTTCCCTATTCATCATGTCATATCTAGGACCTAGGCTTAGGTCATGACAAGTTTGTTGTATATTGTGATGTCTCTCGTATTGGTTTGGGTTATGTCTTAATGCAGAATGATAAGCTGATAGCTTATGTCTCTAGACAACCTAAGTTGCATGAAAAGAATTATCCTACTCATGATCTTGAATTGGCCGTCGTTGTTTCTGCTTTGAAAATTTTGCATCATTATTTGTATAGGGTGCATATTGATGTGTTTACTATCATTAAAGTCTTAAATATGTGTTCACTCAAAAAGATCTCAACTTGAGGCGATGAAGGTGGTTGGAGCTTCTTAAGGATTTTGATAATGAGTGTGCATTATCACCTCGGTAAGGCTAATGTTGTGGCTGATGCTTTAAGTATGGTATCTATGGGTAGCCTAGCACATGTTGATGATGGTGGAAAAGAGGTAGCTAGAGAAGGACAGCGGTTGGCTAGATTGGGAGTTATGTTAGAAGAGGTTGATAATGGGGGTATCGTGGTTTTTGATGGTTCAAAATCTTCCGTGGTTGATAGGGTAAAAGAAAAGAAATATCTTGATCCCTCCTTTTTAGAATTGAAGGCCTTGGTGACGAAGGGCAAGGTGGAAGTTTTCTTCCAAAGGGGAGATGGTGCCTTATGTACCAAGGTAGGTTTGGTGTGCCTTGTGTTAATGACTTGAGATAGTATATTCTTGATAAGGCTTATAATTCTTCCTGTTCAATTCATCCTGCTTCTATAAAGATATATAGAGACTTAAGGGATGTGTTATTGTTAGGAGGCAAGAAGAAAGACATTGCTAAGTTTCTGTCTGGTCTTTCATATATCCATGTTGAGTAAGTGTGTAGGTGACCCGAATGCTATTGTCCCATTGGATGTTGTGGGTGTTGTTGAAGACAACTTGACTTATGAAGAGGTTAGAGTAGAGATCTTGGATAGACAAGTGAAGAGATTGAGAAACAAGGATGTGTCTTCGTTAAGGTCCTTTGGAGTAATCAACAAGTTGAAAGTGTGACATAGGAGGCTGAGGTGAACATGCAAAAGAGATATCCCTATCTCTTCCATTCTACTCAAGCGTAAGTTACTAATTCTAAGTCTTCTATATGATTTCATGTCTCATGTATCAACCCTTGATGTCATTACATGTATTCATGTTTATGTTGACAAGTTCATGGTAATTCTTCATACTCATGTTATGATTACTCTTCTTATGTAAGTTTCTTTGACACTTGGAGACAAATAATCCAAGGGAAAGATACAGAAATAACCC
>JAOTQJ010142485.1:22746-36770 GCA_025642045.1 Solanum sejunctum
ATCAAACACTTGGTGGGTGTGTAATGCTAGTATAAAATCATGCAATTTAAGAGTGAAATCATGCAAGAAATCTTGAAGTAAATCATCCTACTAATACTTGGTAATATTATCATACAATATACATTAAAACCCTTTATCAAATCTCAAAGTAGATCAAAGAATCGTAGCTTAAAACTTGCTAAAACAGTCATACTTTTATGAAACCTTAACATAGTTCATAGAAAAATTTTCAATAAGTAAGACCCATGAGTAAATCAACTTAGAAACATACAATTTATGTAAAAGGAGGATTGGACACCATGGGTGAAAGGATCCAATGGTTGAAACCCGCATATCTTGACCTTGGAGAATCCAGGAAGAAGATTGGAAATGGAGACATGAAGCCTGAATGAAAACTTTAAGATCCTAATTGAGTTTTGGGACTTGAATTTAGCATGAAATATTTTTCTAAGTGTTTAGTGAGTATTGTGGAATGTTTAGTATGATATGAGAGTGAAATATGGCAAAGTATAGGTACTTTCACGCATGGGAGGACTTGGGCCCAAGACCCAAAAGTTTTGGACCAAACTAAAAACTGGCAACAATTTAACACTATGACGACCCCTTGGCGCATCGCGCCAGGTGCGCGGAGAGCTCTCTAGAAATTGATTTTTGGGAAATTGAAATTGTGATACGTTTGCTCTAAAATCAAGGTTAGACCCATGTCCCACTCAATTTGACCCTCTGATCAAGAATATAAAGTCGAATTTTTTATATTGCACACAGATTTTGAGATATATGGAAATTACAATTCTAGGCACTTCCAAGGCATATTTTTGGCCACATTTTGGGGTTGTTTTAGGTGGTTCATTACAACATCCCCCACTAATAAGACTTTCGTCCGCGAAAGTACTAACACAGGCATACTTATGGGCTCCAATCCACACCACCAGTATATAAGTCATAAGTATGTTCTGTATTTTACAATATTTCAGTACCACACTCACTATGCAAAAATCCCACCACTCATCTGTATATAATTGCAAGTCGGTGCGACAATTCAAAAAGGAAGTCTCAAGAATCCACTATTTGTCTCATCCACTTAATCAGTTGACATGTCACGAGGATCAATCAGCCAGATATACCTATCCTTACTATATCACCAAATGTTTGGATAATCATATTTTTCATAACTGCACTCGTGGTTTACATATATAGGTTTTAATCCATACCTGGCTTTCTTATACAAGTGATTTCCACAATTAACAACGAATGGTCTATAAGCTAAATAAATAACTGTGGACAACAACTAATATGCTGTCATTCACATGCTGGGCCATAAAACCCTTCCCTTGTTGTCCAATCCATTGGACATCGCCACCAAACATTCACCAATGCAGCGAATACCCAACAAACAACCCACTCAAATGGCTCTTTGTACTTCTTTTCATACTTAGACATTCGTATCTCACTTCTCAACCATGGTCCTCAATAATTATTACCATCCCACCCCCTTCTTGTAGCATTTAACAATTAATTATTGGCAAAGAAAAATGTAACAACACCCACTAGTGCTTATAAGTTCCCAAATTCATGCTATATAGTACAATAGTCCACCTAACAACCACAAACATCCACTCACAATGGCCTTAAAGGATCCGAGTACAATCCCCAATTTGTCCTTCACCCCAAGCTCCCTTAGTAATATCAGATAATCATTTAACTCAATGATATCATACTTGGTACATATAACTCATCTGGAGTACACCAACACACCATAGCTATGCAGAGAACAATATGTATAGCAGAATAAGCTAGAGGTAGGGCCAGCTCATATGCAATTAGTCTAACCTATTTCGAAACCTCAATAGGGCTGACATATCGACCCAAAACTCATCTCACCTTTCGATCCATATGACTTCTCTCATAGGTTACACCTTTAGAACTGTTCTATCCCAAATCTCAAACTGTACAAATCGGCGTCCATGACCAGTATAACCTCGAGTGCTGACTTAGAGCTATCCTCAATCTATCTCGAACACTCCAACCTCGGATAAGGCATCTTATAACAAGTCTATACCATTCGGGCCTTGCACTGTATGCTCAAATAAACCAATAGTTATATGACATCATCAACTACAAAATTTAAACAAGTCGATGCACCCCAGGGCAATATCAAAATTGAGGCCATTAGAGAATATCACTCTACCCGCGTATCACAATCCTAAAGAATCATCACACCTCATCCCCCACTAATAAAAGGGACCTTTTACTACCTCAATATGTGACCCGATATAAAAGAGGCTTGAAACTCATACTCAAACAAGCAATGGGAAGAGCAATGCACCTAACACTATATAACAATAACCTAAGTACCAGGCAATCTGGAAAAATGATCATATTCCCACTGACAACCACAACTAGGAATCCGAACGACACAGTCTTAGTCGACTTATAATCATAACAAGTCTTCAGGGCGGAGTGGCCGATAGCTCAGCTGATAATGCGACAATATTCCATCCAACAATCGACAATCCAACTAAGTCTTTAGACATAACATTTACATCAAGATCCAATAGCCCAAAAATTAGAAGAACTACATACGAACAACATTATTACCATAGAATCATAGCCATATATGTACAAGTTGTATCCATGGATATAACTGACAGTTAGCCTCTTAAACACAATGTACACTAATACTAGACTAACCACTCTAATATATAAGAATCAAAACAATCATATGTATAAATCACATGGTTTGACTTACATTCAACCACCAATACGGTATAATCATAACACAAGTGGCAACTACTTAGAATCGCACTAGGCACACATATGCATCAACATCAGAAGACCCAACAGAGCAAATTGGTAGGAAAATAATCAAATACGAATATCCAGAAGGCACCAATGCTCAGCCTTACCTCTGCCACTACTTATCTCTCCTTCAGGATCATTATCAAGGGTGCTTACAACCTATATAACCTTTAACCAACCACTGACATACGGATATATGCATCACAGAACTCCATTCCTAAAAAAACATCTCTCATAGAATAATACATAGCCACCACCAATCAAGTATTATTCATGAAGTTTATTTTTAAGGCTCTTACAACTTCAATGCCTACATGTTTCCACTTCAACTATTAGAACTTGAGGGCATCTAGCCTCTACTCAATGAGCTATTAGGGGGTTGTTCCTTATCTAGGACTGATAACGCAACACTTTTCCTACACAGTCTAGCCTCTACGTGACATCCACGCGGAAGGACGAATGAAGACATATTCTCAAAAATTGTAGAACTATTGATGACACATATAATAAGAATCAATAACACAAGAAAATTCCTAAACATTCAGTAGCCGCTAGGAGATAAGCCACGGATGTCTCCACACCCATCGATAAGATTCTACTAGAAGTTAGCTCTGTACAACTGAGGCCAATGAAACTTATCTATCATACCAACTTGTTACGACTTGATCCTGGTCATGATGGCTCCTGCTAGATCCCACTTATAGGTAAGCCAAATCCCAACCCAAGGGTACCTGTCCTAGCTCTCTACTTTAAACCAAATTAATATAATAATAATGTATACATCAAAACCTATCCAGAACCTAGAAGTCAACTGTACATAGCTATAATAACTAAAATATGAGCTGGTATACATAAAGACCAGACCAAAATATAATACACAACCCAAGAGTACTCCTAAAAATACAGAATATTACAATACAAGGCCAAATCTGAAAACAAAAGATGGCCAAAAAAAGAAGACTGCGGCGATAAAAGAGTTGCTAGTGCTCACCCAAAAGTAGTATCCTACGCTCCTGGATCCCCTAAACTTAGTTCCAATCGACTAAGATCTAGACCTGCACCATGCAAAGATGCAAAAGTAGGGGTGAATACTAAAAAAAGGCATCAAGTAGGCATCATCGACTGACCGAGTGAAATAGTAAACATAAAAAAAGTCAAAATATATAAAGAACTATAGCAGTGTAGCAACATGAATGCAGAACAAGGCATAGGCATATATGGGAACCCTTAAACCACCCTGAACCAATCAAAGTTAAGAACAACGGTTACCTGAACCAACCTAAGTACTAAAAATTGATATCGACTGACGAAGATTACTTAGGCCAATAGCACAACTACTCCCAACTAAGATATGGTGTTGTATATAAGTGCAAGGCCCTAGTATTTATGCCTATATGCCAACTAGGCCTGCATAAGCCTAGAAGTTACACCCGCACATAATATAGAACCAACAAAATATCATAGAATACCTAAAACCATTACAGAATCCCATAGAACCATCATAGAGCCTAACTATCCATATCATCTGAATAAGGGTCAACTATACATAGGTGTAAGACCCTAGTGTCTAAGCCTGAACGCCCCTAGAGCCCTCATAAGTCCATGAGTTACACCTACACACAATAAGGGTATGAATATGTGTGTGGATCCATGGCTAAACAATCACACAAATTTGGGTCCTCGGCCCTGTGTAGGCCTGTGGCACTCGATCTAAAATATACATGCGAAATTATGGGATGTATCCCCCTTGGGAGAAAGAATCCCCCTCGTATAACACATTTGTCTCAACTCAAAATATCAATCACGGGGCCTCACCCCGAAATGTAATCAAAGGGGTCCTCGACCCAAAATATCAATCACTGGGGCCTAGCCCCAAAAGTATAGTCAACAGGGTCCTAGGCCTAAATTAATGACAATTACTCTAACCCTTTAGAATTGACACCCCACTCTAGGACACTCAGATGTGACCATCGAAATATAGGACAATAGGGAGCGTTACCCTGGTCTGGGTACTCAGATGTGACAACTGGAGAATTGAACAACAGGGTGTGTCATCTAGGTCTCTGGTGTAACATAAGAAAAATAACCCTCTCTCTCTGACCTGATTTGAATCCCCCAATCATATCATCTCTCCAAAGTCATAATAAACAATTCATTCACAAGACATGCAAAGAAATCAGAGCAATTGCTAACCTCACTATAATAGTATGTAGACCTCAATGATCATAATAGAATCAGGCTCACCAGGCACCCATGCTACAATCTACCCCACTGTGGGTAATGGAAGTAAACGTGTGGTAATAAGAGGGATATCATCGGTGCTCCCGACAGATAGGCCCAGAAAAATCATAGTATACTCATAATCAAGTCATTGTATGACATAAAATTAATGCATAATTTTCCAGCCCTCATATCTCGATAGCAATAGGCAATGCACACTCATACAGGTGGAAGTCAAGTTGGCACGCATGCCTTCTGCAGGCTCTAGCTCATATTTGGCCCTTACTATACCCTTTGGAAAACATCGGTATAACCTAATCTAAGGCCCAAGAGGCTAGATAATCATAAGGATATCACCTACTCAGAATCTTATCGCAGTCCAACTGCTATTCAGGATATTGCCAAGGCAACAAGATATAGATACTAGATTTAGCACACTGAGAAACATGTAATCACATGTTAACCTCAATAGTTAGTATATTCCTATTGCCTCAGACCACACATACATACACAAGCAAGAGTCAAGCTCAGTGTACATATCTGTCACATGTTCATTTCTCCAATCAAATCCTTTTAGACCTTTCCGTAGTTATCTAATATAAAAACTCATGTAATATAGTAATTACAATCAACACAATCCTCAATACAACAACTACTGTCCCATAATAATAATATATATATATATATACATACACACACACATACATACATACATACATATGACACACAAATCTCATCTGAACATATGCAACATATACTCTACAACACCATCCATAAATAGTACATTACTACATATTCCAACTCAAATATAAAAGTATTTCAACTCAGTCTAGGGTTTAGAGAAAGCCTAGACTACCTGACTATTGATGCCTCGAACTCTGAGTCACTCTAATAGAGCTTTTCCTTTCCTGAAAGCCTCCTAAAGCTATCAACTATGAAAATATATTTCACAATACCAATGCAGTTAAATTGGTTGTATAATCTTGAAAAACGAGTGAAAATTAGGCAAATGGGTCCAAAATGGAAAAAGTGGGCCCACATAGAATCATAAACAAAAATTCAGGAAATGACCCCCACGACAATCGAAGTCAACAATCAAAAATTCAGCTCAAGACAGGTCCCAGAAGAATGAGAAAACACCCAAAAATAAAGTTACAACTTTGCCGAAAAAATATCCTTTTCAAAACTTTTTCGATCAAAATTCTCTAAAATTAGAAAATTTCAACAAGCACCCAACATACCACAATGTTCCCCTTTGAACATAGAACAAGTTAGGCTAAAATTTCATTCAATTCTGTCAAGAATCATCTACGATATCAACATGTAACATTTTTAAAATTTTCTTAGAATAATAGTAGCTAAAACAACAAATTTCATAAAACTATAGTCAAATTAACAAAATCTAAATATAATGCAACGGAGGTCTCAAAGAGCAGTGCAATTTAGACTCAAATTTCTCCAAATTTTGACTCAAATCAGAGAAGAAATTGCGTGTCAAAATTTCCAAAAAATATGATTAATACGCAGCATAAATCATCAAATTTTACCTCAAACAATGTGCCAAAACTGATTTCTGACACTTCCACAATGCTCCTCTCAGAGAAACATACAAGTTAGCCATTTGAATCACTCAAATCAGGTCAAAATTAAAGGAGATATCACGTTTCAAAGTTCCTTGTTCATTTTGTGCGAATTCTAGAAACTTATACATATATATCTACTTAGCTGCCTCTGCCACATGGCAGCTTACGACTTGTTCACGTCACCTACACTACCTTTAATCTTCAGCAATTGCTCAAACTTAATTTTGATACTCCAACCTTATTCGGAGTCCAAAAATTAGATCCACATATAAAATCTAATTCAAAATGCATTCCGAATTCAATGGTATAATCAAAATTCCCATTGGATGTCGTTTTATTCCACGGTGAGTCTTATTTCCCAATATCGAAATCTACCAACGGGGCCAAAAATTCCCAAAAGCCCTACGAACCAAACTAAAGATCCTCCTAGACCAAATTTGAAGTTTCAAATCCAACGAAATTTTCAGAATTCAAATGTGATGCCTCTTTGGCATGAAACCCGAGAAAGCTCAGTTAAACTAGTTTTAAACTCAAAAATTCAAAATCTTCTCAGAATCTCTAAAAATTATAATAAAGCCATTTATAACATTAGTTTCACCATCTTAAACTACTGGAACTGATGAAATTTTGATCCGAGCCTCTGAACTCCAAATATTGACCAAAGTCAAATTTAGGATCTGAAATCGAATCATCAAAATTCCATCCCGACATCGTTTACCAGGACTTTATCCAAAAACTCATTTTATGGGTATAACTTCTAAATTAACTCAAAAATCCATATAACTCTCGAAAAACCCAACTAATAACCATCCAATGGTCCCGAGGTCACTATGCACATGCTCAAATCAACCTAATAACAACAAAATTATAGAGATGACCTGGCGGGTCATTACAGTATGACTCACACTATGGAGATATCATAGGAAAGGAAATTTTCATGTATTCACATAGCACATAACACATACGAACTAAGGGGCGGGTAAGTAGGACTCGATCTATATGGATAGAACAAACTTAGGACTTTCCATATTTCCACATCATCATAACTAAATCATCAAGTATCAATATCCAATATAGTTCCATAATCTTTCTTTTCTCTATGTGGTATGTGGTGTCTTTATTCCCCGTAGTTATATTAGTAATCCCCGGTAATAGGAGTCTTTCCCAAAGGAAGAAAGCCTTCTCCAAATATCAAAACACAACATGAATCCCTACAAGGGTCTACAACTTGTCCAACAATGCCTCTAAGTCATATAATAGGATAGGGGTAAAGATATGTCCTGGGCTCACCCTCAAACTAAATAAAATATAAGCAAAAGTAACATATCAAGTAGATGGATAATGCTTTATCCTTGGATGATAGGACTCATCACAATAACTCTCACAATCTGAACAAGCCATCAAAGGGTAGAAGAGTATAGTCTCCGTTCCCTACATGGTTAGATCATGTAGGCAAAAGCATTAGTATGTCTGAATATACTAAGTATGTAGGTATGCAATGCACATGAACTTATTAAACATGTGTTTAATATTATATGACAAGGGCACATATATAGAAAGAATTATATAAGCAAAGAAGAGTAAATTATCAATATGCGATGAAACTCATGATGTATGAAATGCCATAATACTTCAAATTGAGGGGATGAAACCAAAATGAACATCTCAGGCTTATATGAGCTATTACATTAATTTTCCTGATGAAAGCACGCCATTATTTGAGAGAAGATTACTCACTAAAGGTAATCTACACAACACCTTATGTCCCGATCATTTCAGTGTGATGGCCACTATCTTTACGACTTGGACATTTTGGAAAGATTTCCATATCATATCAAATCATATCATAATTGTAATCTTACCTTATGACATGGTCATTTTGGTTAAGGTTACCATATACCCATGCTAGCATATAGTTCAAGAGAAAGGAAGATGACCCTTGGGGATAGCCCTGACGCATCCAATCCCATTCGACGCTAAGTCATCATCCCACAAGAATACATCTAGATATACATGCTTTTAAAAGAGGAATAAGTCCTTTTAAATTATTTCAATGCATATTTAGGCTTAAAAGCCAAACATTCTTCATAATCATATACACTTGGACTCAAAAGCCAAATTAGAGTTCAATCCATACTTTAATGCATAGGAATAGCTCATTCACATATATACAAAATAGTGTAAATACCTGGAGTTTCTCAAATAGCCATATCACAAATATTTATGTGATCACATTTTTGTCATAATCATACTCTTATAAAAAAACATATTCATAAACATATGTCGGCTTAAACCACCACATAGTTTTCATCAAAACAAATACTCATGTATGCATATGCCATGAATGGTATGAGAATATCGTTGATAATAAAGATTCAAACTTAAATCAATAATTGTCACAACCTAAACCTAGGGTCTTGGAGTGACATGACGAATGGAAACCTGAGAGTCCCCAAACAAGTCTCAAAGTATATATATTCACATCATCGATCCGGAAGCATATAGTGCTAAGGGATTGGAAAGTAGGAATTATGCTAAGGAAAGGGATTAACATGGACTGATTTAACACATAGCACATAGAGACTAAGGGGTAGGTAAGTATGACCCACTTCGGGACTTAGGATCTTTCGCATCATAAAACATGCTTCTAACCAAATCATAAGATGATAATCAATAAGTAATCAAGCAGTAAGCATAACCTCCCAACATAACACTTACCATATAATCATAAAGGAATTTACAAGATATCCAACAATGCCTCTAACATAAGGTAGGTCAGGGGCCAAGACCTACCCCACGCTCACCCTCAAAGTAAGTAAAGTAGAAAAAACATCATAGGTAGAAGAAATGGTGGTCTGTCGTTGGAAGATAGGACTTACCATAACAAGCACAAATTCTAATCTATGCTAGACATTGTACAGTAGGTGAATGTGCTTTCGGTCCCTACATGGTGAGATCATGTAGGCAAAAATATGCTTTAGTATATTTAAATGTACTAAGTATGCGGGATGCAATGATTATGACTTACCAAACCTGCAACTCAATGTCAGATAACAAAAGCACATAATACAAAAGGAGTCATGTATTCAATGAGAAGTAGTATACAATATTCCATGAAGTTCATGATGCGTGAAATACAAATGCTCATATATAGTGTGTATGAGACCTCAACCGACATGGGTAAGACCAAGCAAGGTATTACTTGGAATCCCGATGAAAACACCTCATTAGTATAGAGGTAGTCTACTTGCAAAAGATGATTCATACTTCATCTTACAAGCACCCCCATTTTGTATGGAGCAACCTTTCTCACCGGAACCCCTAATTCAAAAAGAATTTTCACATAATATGATATCACATTATACTTCACCATATAGGCACCCCCATTTTGTATGAAGCAACCTTCCTTATGGGCACCCCTATTTTTGATAGGATTCGCATAACCTATATTAGACACATAATTCAAGGAAAGAGAGGGAACCCTCAATCTATTGGTGCTAAGTCGTCATCCCATAAGAATACTTATAATTATACATAGTTTCCAAAGATGTAATAGTTATTTCAAATCCGTTCAATGCACATCTGGGCTCAAAATCCAAACACCACTTATAATAATTCATACTTAGGCTCAAATGCCAAATCATAGTTCACAATTCATAATACTCATGCATAGGAATAACTCATTCATATATACAAAATGGCGCAAGCACCCAAAATGCTCAAAGAGCCATAATTAATAGACATATATGTGATCACATTCTTGTCATATCCAATACTTTGTCAAAATCATATTCATAAACATAATTAGGTTTAACATACTTCATAATTTTCATACAATACATTGTTCGTGAATGCATATGTTATGGATGAGAAGAAAATGGAATGGGTAATGTAGATTCGAACTAAATTCAATATTACACTATAAGATTCAAGTAAAATCTTGAGAAAATTTCAATTTAAAACATAATATGGACTACTTATGCTCAAAACAATCTTAAAGGGGAAATGCATATTCATAAATTCATAAATTCATTTTAGTTCATCATAATATAGTTTAAATCAACTTAAGATCAGTAGATAAACATAACCCATACATTACTTGAATTTAAGGAATCACAATATTTAAAACCCCAATTTAAAGAAGCTAAAAATTCATGAAAATTACTTGAAAGTGTTTGGGTCTCCTTGATTGAAAGGAACCAAGGATCAAAACCCGCATACCTTGACCACTAAAGAAGTTTCAAGAGACATTTCGAAGAAGGAAGAGCTTTCCTCCATTCCGAAGTCTTTAATCCACAAATGTTCTTTGAGGGAGGTTTGAGAGAGTTTTTCAAATGTGAGGAATGAATTTGAATATTAGGAATAAAGTTTAGGTCATCAGGGAGTCCTAACGTGTCATAGGAAGTTCTAAAAGACCATTAGGATAAACCATATTCATGAAAACATCATTAAGGAAACGAGTTGAAAAATTGCACATCACCATTTTAAGGGAGGGTTCACGGCCCGTGACTCATCACATGAACTGTGAGGTCTCCCTTGAAGTGTAATCTTGGTCCTAAAACTCCCAAAGTTAAAATTTTAAAGCTCCAACAAAGTAGTAAGATGTTTGGGTCATTACATCATCTTTCCCCTGGGAACATTTATCCCTGAATGTGCTAGAACAAGGCTTGAAGGTCTTAACTCAAAACATGAAACTTCCAAATACAAGATACAATACATAGTTCACTATGTAAAGATCATAAAGTCATTAAAATGTATGCCGAAACATATTCAAATTATTCAAAACATCATAAAAATTATTTTAATGCACATGTCAGCATGCCATGCCATGAGACTCAAGGATGAAGGGATTAGGACCACTTGAAAAAGAAAGTACCTAATACCTTAGGCCTGAGTAGATTGGAA
Organism: Solanum sejunctum; assembly: GCA_025642045.1. NCBI lineage: Eukaryota > Viridiplantae > Streptophyta > Magnoliopsida > Solanales > Solanaceae > Solanum > Solanum sejunctum. The sequence continues at coordinate 34,254 of JAOTQJ010142485.1, forward strand.
AAGATAGGGATATCGCTTTATCATGTCCAACTCCACCTCTGATGTAGCACACACCACATGTTGATTTCTCCATAGCACCTTATTCGAAGCCACATCCTTGTTAAGTAGCTACTTCACTTGTCTATCCAAAATATCTAAATCTCTATCAAAACTTCCTCATAAGACAAGTTCTCCTCGACCTCAACACTTTCCAAGGGCACAATAGTACTAGGATCACCAACCAACTTCCTCAGCATAGATACATTAAAGACTGGGTGGATAAAGCTCAAATCCAAAGGAAACTCCAACCTATAAGCCACATTCCCAATTCGCTCCGCAATCTCATAAGACCCTATATACCGAGGTCTTAGCCTACCTTTCTTGTAAAAATGCATCACACCCTTCATAGGTGAAATCTTTACATACACTTAATCACCAACACGAAACTCAAGGTCCCTTTTCCTAACATTTGAATAGGACTTTTGGCGATTTTGGGTTATCTTCAACCTCTCTCTAATCAACATCACCTTCTTCATAGCCTCCAACACCAAATCCAGGCCAATCAAAGCCATCTCTCCCAACTTAAACCACCCATTGGAGACCTACATCTATTAAAATACAAAGCCTCAAATGGCATCATACCAATGCTAGCATGAAAACTATTATTTTACACAAACTCATGAGTGGAAGATGGTCATCCCAATTTCCCTTGAACTCCAACACACAAGCCCTCAACATATCCTCTAAGCTTTTAATTGTCCTCTTGGCTTGTCCATCGGTTTGAGGATGAAAGGCGGTGCTCTACTTAATGTTAGTACCAAGTCCTCTTTGAAACGATCTCCAAAAGTGAGGTAAATTGGATACCCTAATCTGATATCATAGACCTAAGCCCACCATGCAACCTTACCAATGCAATGATTTACAACCTTGCATAATCTTAGGCACCAAAAGTAGTCTTAACTAGTACGAAATGAGCTAACTTAGTCATCCTGTCAATGATAACCCAAATAGAGTCAAATTATCTTCGAATTCGAGGTAATCCTACCACAAAATCCATGTTCATATCCTCCTACTTTCAAGTGGGGATCTCAATATATTTGGTCAATCTATCGGCCCTTTGGTGCTCTACTTTTAATTGTTGACAATTAGGGCATTCGAACACAAACTTGGTTATATCCTTCTTTATGCCATGCCACCAATACACCTCTCTTAAATCTCGATACATCTTAGTAAACCCCGGATAGATAGAATAATGAGAGCTATGAGCTTCACTCATGATCACTTTCCTATGATCATCCACATTCGAAACACATAACTAATCTTGATATCGGAGTACATAATCTCCCCATCGGGAGAAAACCTTCATTTTCTTTTCAAAAGCCAATTTCTTTAATTCAAAAAATGATGGATCTAGGTCTTGCTTAGCCTTTAAATCAACAATCATTGAGCTTTTGACCCCGTTTTGGACATGAATACCACCATTATTGGAGTCTTCTAACCTAACACCCAATCTAGCAAAACGGTGAAACACTTCCCACAGATAGCCTACTAAGAGCATCGGCTACCACATCGGCCTTGTTGGGGTGATATTGAACACTCATGTCATAGTTCTTAAGGAGCTCCAACCATCTTCTTTGCCTCAAATTAAGATCCCTTTGTGTGAAGATAAATATAAAACTCTTATGATTAGTTAAACCATCAATATGCACCACATACAAATTATGCCTCTAAATTTTCAAAGCAAAGCCACCGCCACTAACTCAAGATCATGAGTCCGATAATTATGCTCATGCACTTTCAATTGCCTAGATGCATATGCTATCACCTTACCAACTTGCATAAGTACACATTCCAGCCTAATTCGAGAGGCATCACAATATACCAAAAATCCATCCAAACCATTTAGTATAGTCAAAATGGGAACCGATGTAATTTGATCCTTCAAATTTTGAAAACTCTTCTCGTATTCATTCTACTATACAAACTTAACCTTGTTTTGGGTCAACTTAGTCAATGGAGATGCAATGTATGAGAACCCTTCAAAAAACCTCCTATAATAACTAGTCAACCCAAGAAAACACTTAATATCCGAAGGGTTTAATGGTCTAGGCCAATTCTTCATGATCTCAGTCTTGTTGGGGTCAACTTTAATACCATCATCAGACACCACATAACTGAAAAAATCCGCTTCACCCAAACAAAACTCACATTTGCTAAACTTGGCATACGATTTCTTCTTCCTCAAAGTTTGAAGAACCAACCTCAAAAGATCAATATGCTCCCACTCACTTCAGGAATAAATGAGAATATCATCAATGAAGACAATTACAAAACTATTAAGGATTGAATTGAACATCTGATTCATAAGATACATAAATACGATTGGAGCATTAGTTAAACCAAAGGATATCACCCCCAAGTTAAAGTGCCCATACCTAGTCTGAAAAGTCATCTTGGGAATATCTCACTCCCTAACTTTCCAAAAAGTCACCTTGGGAATATCACACTCCCTAACTTTCAACTAATGCTACCTAGAAT
>JAOTQJ010142496.1:0-36767 GCA_025642045.1 Solanum sejunctum
CATGGTTAATAGTTGTGTCAGAGTTGGTGAATGCCTTTATGTACCAAGGAGAGATCTATGTTTCATGCCAAGTGATATGAAATCAAGTAACCTTATATACCTCGTCGTCGGACCTTGTTACTATCTCAAGATAACCTTCCTTTCCTCCAAATACTTATCTACAACATAGTGAGTGATCAAACTAGCACTAGTAGCCAATAGATACACCTTGGCATCCCAATCACATAAGAAAACAATACATGGGCAGCAAGAGGGTGATTATAAACCCGAGCATATTCCTTTTACCTTTCCACACCTAATCGTAGTTTCTAATACACATTAGCATGTACACATTATGTATAGCTTATTGTAATGTCATAACAGTCTTACAACAGCCCACAAAGTACAACACATCACAATTCCACACAATCTAAAAATGGACAGCATAACATTAACTTCCTTCGCTACATTTCGACGTTGACAACTCCAAACTTATTCCAACTTTAACCAAACTGTTACACCAACATTTACACATATAAATAGACCTAAAACAGTCTTGTAACGGGACTTAATAAGTCATGAAGAATGTGAGCTAATAGCCTTAGATACAACAGCCCGCAAGTTCCAATCAACATGACACTTAGGATAACTCGATAAAATGCGCTTGTTAAATAAAACTAAAATCAGGGCAGAAACCTCAGGGTGATGTTTTTAACTCAAAAACTATTAATAAAACAAAGTTCTATTCATTATACAACTCACAAACCATAGAGAAATCAACAAAACAAAAGGAAAAGGTGCAGCAACTTTCAGCACAGAATCTGTCCAGATTTTCCAGCACCAACATACTAGCATATACTTCTTGTTTTCCATAAGAAAATGATACTAAACACATGTGTAAACTTACTTACCACTTACATCAAGGTTTAGATCTTATTTAAGAACCCTAGAAGTCCCTTTTAGCTTCTTTACAAAGTGAAGAAAAGTTGAGAGAACTTTGAAGACAAATCTGCCTTTTTTTGTGAGTTCAAGTTGAGATTGAATTGTGGAGCTGCTTTGGAGCTCCTTATAAAGAGGTATTTGGCCGACCTTACCTTGACGCTTTGACCACCTCACACCACACATTATCAATATGGTTATATACCAGCTTGGCCCTCACACTTGGGCCTAAATGGGTCTCAAAGTTCATGGGCTTGGGATGCCTATTTGTCAGTTTTCTCTTCACTTAGTTTTGGGTCCAATTAGCCAAGTGTGTTATGGTGTATTTGAGCCCTTTTAAATATTCCCCTTTGGGTGATTATATAGCACATTTATAATATTAAAACATGTGCCAAATTTAGACTCTTTATATGGACTTTACTCATAATCGAGCTTGGACAAATTCGACGTCGAGCCTCATCTCCGTTTAACTAACAAATTTAAGCTAAGCAAGTAATTGACTCATTTACTTGCTTCCTAAGTCCTACAGGCACCTTGATTCTCTCACTTAATTTTAAGGCCATAATCTACTCAATTCAACCCAACACTTGCATACACTCGACCCTCTTAAGCATTAGACGCACATGTATCCCATTAACACAAGATTCAAGCACTTTTGAAAATTAGCGCTAATTTACCAAACCATGTCATGTTTCATTTGAATTGTACTAGCATTGTAAGGTGTGGGGTTTTACATTCTCCCCCTCTTAGGAACATTAGTCCTCGAATGTTAGCATAATTAGATAGCTTAACCAAGTTTAAACCTATACTTACACAAATGTTTTACAACATATTAAGTATTCAATCACATGTACCTATTAGTATCCCAATTTTGTGTGTTAGACTTCCTCTTTAGCTTCAAACAAGTAAGGGTACTTTGATTTCATCGCATCCTCAGCCTCTTATGTTATCTCTTCTACTTGTTGGTTCCTCCAAAGTACTTTAACTGAAGTTATTTCTTTATTCCTTAGCTTCCTTAACTTGACGATCTAGAATAGCAACAGGTACCTTTTCATAGGTGAGATCTTCTATACCCTGCATATCCTCAATAGGAATGATATGGGATGGGTCACCTATGCATTTACGAAGCATTGAGACATGAAAAATTAGATGAACCATTGAAAGCTCTTGGGGTAACTCTAGTTCATATGCAACCTGCCCGAACTTCTTAATAAAATCTGATATGGCCCTTTGTATCATGGAATCAGTTCTCCCTTCTTACCAAATCGCATAACCCCTTTCATTGGAGACACCTTTAAAAATACCCAATCACCTACTGAAAATTCCAGTCCTCTTCTCTTGGCATCCGCATATGATTTGTGCTAACTTTGGGCTGTTTCTAGTCGCTGCTGTATCACCTTAACTTTTTTCATGGCTTGTTGTACTAGATCTAGCCCAAATAAGGTGGTTTCCCCCACTTCAAACAGTCCAATTGATGATCAACACATCCTTCCATACAAAGATTCATAATGTGCCATCTTGATACTCGTGTGGTAGCTATTGTTATATGCAAACTCAGTAAGTGGCAAATGATCCACCCAACTACCTTTAAAGTCCAGTGCACAAGCTCGCAACATATCTTCAAGTGTCTGAATAGTGCATTCTGCTTGACCATCTATTTTAGAGTGGAATGCCATACTCAAATTCACTTGTGTCCCTAAACTCCTTTGGAAGGACTTCCAAAACTATGTAGTGAATTGAGCTCCTCGATCAGATATAATGGAGATTGGGACTCCATGTAGCCTTACTATCTCTTTGAGGTATAACTTAGCATACTCTTCAGTTGTATACTCACTCCTCATTGGCAAGAAGTGTGTTGACTTTGTGAGTCTATCAACTATTACCCATATGGAGTCAAACTTCTGAGATGAGCGAGGCAAACTCGTAACAAAATCCATATTAATCATATCTCACTTTCATGTTGGAAGCTCTATACACTACATATAACCTCCTGGCTTTTGGTGTTCTACTTTCACTTGTTGGCAATTTGGACATTGAGCGACAAATCTGGAAAGGTCCTTTTTCATGACTCCTCACTAAAATATCCCCTTTAGGTCATGGTACATCTTAGTTGATCCTGGATAGATGGAATATCGCGTATGATGGGCTTCTTCCATTATCCTCTTTCTTAATCCATTAATATTAGCCATATATAATCTATTTTAGCAGTAAAGTGCTCCATTTTCTGCCAGGTCAAAGCCCTTTATTGCACCCTAACTCTCTTTTTCCTTAAGCTATCATAGAACAGGATCCTTGAACTATTTTTCTTTTACCTCCATTACCGATAAAGACTCCGCAGCATTATGCACAATAACCCCTTCTTTTGGAGTCTCCCAAAGGTGAACCCTTAAACTGGCTAGCTGACATAGATCCTTAGTCAATCCTTGTCTTACCATAGCTTGATTACCAGTATTCATGATTGCATAATGACTTAAAGCATCAGCTACCACATTTTCCTTTGTAGAATGGTATAATATATCAATGTCATGATCCTTTATTAGTTCTAACCATCTCCGTTGTCTTAAGTTCAGGTCCTTCTGCTTAAAGATATACTGCAGGCTCTTATGATCAGTATATATGTAAACATGGACCCCATACAAATAGTGGCACCATATTTTCAAAGCAAATACAACTACTGCTAGCTCGAGATCGTGAGTCAGGTAGTTTTTCTCATGTGGTCATAGTTTCCAAGACACATAAGCAATTTCCCTACTCTTCTATGTCAGTACACACCCTAAGCCAACTCCTAGCATTGCAATACACTGCATACCCCTCAGTACCCTCTGGAAGTACTAGCACAGGTGCAAAAGTTAGGTTATTTTTCAGCTCCGCAAATCTTCTTTTACATGCATCATTCCATTAGAACTTAGTTGCCTTATGTGTTAGCTTTGTTAGGGGTGCAGAAATAGAAGAAAAGCCTTCAGCAAATCTCCTGTAATAGCCTGCCAAGCCTAGGAAGCTCCGAACTTCCATGGGTATTGCTGGTCTTGGCCAATCTTTCACAGCTTTTTTTGTGAATCAACCCGTATTCCTTCATCAGACATAATATGACCCAAGAATGCCACTGACTTTAGACAAAATTCATATTTAGAAAATTGGACATACAACTATCGATCATGAAGAACCTGTAGCACCTGTCGCAAGTGATCTGCGTGGTCCTCTTCTGACCTTGAATATACCAAAATGTCATCCATAAATACTATCACAAAGACATCCAAGAATGGTTTGAATACCCTATTCATCAGATCTATAAAAATTGTTGGTGCATTCATTAGCCCAAATGACATAACAAGAAATTCAAAGTGACCATAGCGCATTTTGAAAAGCTGACTTAGGAATATCTTTCTCCTTCACCCTCACTTGGTGATAATCGAATTTCAAATCAATTTTTAAAAAGCATTTGACACCCTATAATTGATCAAATAAATCATCAATCCTAGGGAGGGGATATTTATTCTTAATTTTTACCTTATTCAATTGTCGATAATCGATACACATTCTCAAGGTGCCATCCTTCTCGCGTACAAATAACACTGGTGCACCCCAGGGGGACACATTAGGCCTTATAAAACCCTTATCCAGTAAATATTTTAACTACTCTTTTAATTCACGCAATTTTGCTAGGGCCATTCTATATGGAGGGATAGAAATAGGTTAAGTGCCTGGAATTAAGTCAATACCAAAATCTATTTCTCGTTCAGGAGGTAAGCTTGGGAGTTCTTCAGGGAACACATCAACAAATTCATTCACTACTGGAACTGACTGAAGAGTTGGTGATTCTATCACCATATCCCTTACTCTAACTAAATGACATATATACCCCTTGGATATCATCTTTCTAGCCTTAAAGTAAGAGATAAACTTCCTTTTTGGTGCCCCAACATTACCTTCCCATTCAAGAATTGCCTCATTTGGAAAGTGGAGATACACTCTCTTAGTTCGACAATCCACAATGGCATAACAAGAAGATAACCAATCCATACCCATTATAACATCAAATTCCACCATTTCTAACTCCATAAGGTCAGCTAATGTGTCACAACCACAAACTGTTACTACATAGTGATAATAAACCCTTCTAGCCACAATGGATTCACCAGTTGGTTAGACACTTCAAATGGTTTGTTCAATAATTTGGGTGCTCTCTTAAGCTTCCCAGCACCTAGTGGAGTGATGTATAATAGTGTAGGACCAGGGTCAATTAATGCATATACATTATGTGAAAAGATGGACAATATACCTATGACTATATCAGGTGAAGCTTCCAAATTTTGTCGACTCCCTAGTGCCTAAGTGTGATTCTGGACCCCGCTAGAGCTAGCTATCCCTCTAACACCTCTACCACCTCTACCATGACCCTCAGGTGCTTGTTGACCCCTACCTACTGGAGAAACTAATGATAATGACATAACAGCTGACCTAGTAGATTGTGCCATATAACCCATACGTCTCTTTGGGCAATCTCTTATCATGTGCCCTGGCATACCACACAAATAGCAAACATCTGTCACAATGTAACATATACCCGGATGACTCCTTCCACACTGTTTACAAGGTTGCCTAGGAATCATTAGTTGGCCTACCGAATAACCCATTGCCCGGGCACCTTGGTCTTTACCTCGTTGACCCAACTAATTACTTCAAGACCCCTGAAGTTGTGGTAGAGCATTGACTGCAGTGTAGGAGGATGATGGCCTAGGTGGTCTATTAGAAAACGAAGGCCTGAGATCACTTTTGGGTGGTCTAAACTGCCCTGTAGATCTAGCTCTTTTGGCTTGCTCCCTCTCCAACTCTTATGTCCTTCTCCTATGGCTCTGATACTCCAATTTCTGTTCAAATGCCTACATTCTTGCTATGTCCATATCTTTGTTCAAAGAAGCAATGGTGCAGTCTCTGACTAGATATGTATCCAACCTAGCTACATATCGATGGACTCTATCTACCATTATAGCAACTACATTAGGAGCATATATTTCTAGGAAATTAAATTGGATACTATAATCCCTCACACTCATATTCCCCTGATGGAGATTCACAAACTGATCTGCATAGGCCTCTCGGATCTCTAATGGCAAATAATGATCAAGAAATGCCTTCCTAAACTCTTTTTAGGTAGTTGGAGGTGCATCTATACCCTTAGATTATTTCCAAGATTCATACCACAATATAGCCACACCCTTCAACTTATATGTCACTAACTCAACTACTTCTATACCACTCACGTGCATAACATCTAAAGTATGCTGAATTTGATCAATAAGGTCCTGGGGTCTTCATTTGGATCTGACCCAATGAAGGTTGGAGGGTTCAAATTAAGAAAATAACGTATCCTGGTACCAACTGCCCTATTTGTACCACCTGTACCCATAACTGGACCTTCCTACCTTTGACCTTGACCAGCAATTATACAGGTCAATAGTTGGACTGCATTCCTCAGATCTTGTATAGTAGCATCAATAGGTGGCTCTGGGGGAATTTCACTACTCTCTGGTTTATTAGGAATGGAGGATTTGGAGATGTCTGTGACAAAGACTTCTCTCAAATCTCATTTTATTGTCTCACTTGGTTGGGTATACCAACCACCGCTTCTATTCCCTTCCCTTTACCTTTATTCTGCCTTGTTTCTATCATACTTGTTGTACAAAACAATTTAGGAATTAGACATAATGCACCTATTAAACTTAAATTTATGGCATGATCGAAATAATGGAAAGAAAGTAACAACTCCTAAATGTCATGCAGCCTCCTGCTTATAAATATGGTGCACAACACATTAATAAACAAGATTCTACATAGACACGACTTTGTAAACTCCCTAGGACAACCCGCTCTGATACCACTTCTGTCATGCCCCAAAGTTGTATTAGGGTGGACTGGCCCCCGTTGTCGATAAGGCTCGGGAGAACCAACCTATATCTATATGCTTTCTATATGTATTATAAGAGATTTCTACCTTTGACATGCCTTAAAGCAAATAAACAGTGATAACAAGTCAAAAGGAACTATGTATGACTAGGTCGTTAGGGCGACGGTATTTAAAGTACGAGACATGACCACACTTTACTTTACATAGTCTACAAAGCCTCTAAATAAAGAAAAATATCTAATAAAGTTCGGGAGAGGCCCCACCTTAACAAAAGATGCAACAAAAAGATGTAAGCTCTAGACATATACAAAGCCCCGAAGTAACCTGGAGCTTAGTAACAGCCGCTGAATGTCCTGTACTCCTATTAGGGAGATCTACTAGCACCTGTACCTGCAGCATGAAATGCAGGTCCCCCGTAAGGGCCGTCAGTACGAGATAATGTACTGAGTATATAAGGCAGGATATACTATAGATAAAGTAACAAATCAAATGAAACCATGCACCGGCGTAAGATTTGGGACCACCTTTGGTCATACTATGGAATCATATGCTTTATGTTCTTTATATTACTTTAGCTTTACTGTATAATCTGTGCATAACTGAAAAACAAATGACTAACTGATCAGTGATGAAACTGTATCGGGTTTGTCCCTAACTAGGTTATACTCAACCCATCGGGCTACCCCCCATTGATAGGATTGTAGCTTGCTAGGTGCTATCTCCAGCCCTCGGGCTACCACCTACCAAAAACTGTATACTTTATCTTTCAATTACCTTTGAGATGATTCTTTCGGTGCCCATAATATTGGAACTATAGGACTATATATGTAACATGTGACATGTGGATAATCACACAAGACAAACATGACAATGAAAAAAGTACATTACACAAATGATGAAATGCGTATAAATGTACAACTCGTGAACTTTACTCCGAAACAAGAACTCATGTAACTTCGTATCCAAACATGCATGCAGTTTTGAAGTGGACTATGTATGGAATCATATGAATATGTAAAAGAGTGGAGACATGGTTAATAGTTGTGTCGTAGTTGGTGCCTCTTTGTACCAAGGAGAGGTTTATGTTTCATGCCAAGTGATACAAAATCAAGTAACCTTACATACCTCACCATCAAACCTTGTTACTACCGTAAAATACCCTCCCTTCCTCCAAATACTTTTCTACAGAATAGTAGGTGATAAAACTAGCATTAATAGCCAATAGATATACCTTGGCATCCCAATCACATAAGAAAACAATACATGGGCAGCAAGTAGGTGATTACATACCCGAGCGTATTCCTTTAACATTTCTGCACCTAATCACATTTTCTAATACACATTAGTATGTACACATCATGTACAACCTATTTTAATGTCATAACAGTATTACAACAGCCACAAAGCACAACACATCACAATTCCACACAATCTAAAAACGGACAGCGTAACGTTATCTTCCTTCGCTATATTTTGACGTCGACAACTCCAAACTTATTCTAACTTTAACCAAACTATTCCAGAAACATTTACACATATAAATAGACCTAAAACAGTCTTGTAATAGCACTATAAAAGTCATGAAGAATGCGAGCTAATACCCTTATATACAACAGCAGGCAAGTTCCAATCAACATGACACTTAAGATAACTCGATAAAATGCGCTTGTTAAATGAAACTAAAATCAAGGCAGCAACCTCAGGGTGATGTTTATAAATCAAAACATGTTAATAACACCAAGTTCTCCTCATAATACAACTCACAAACCATATTAAAATCAACAAAACAAAAGGAAAAGGTGCAGAAACTTTTAGCACAGAATCTGTCCAGATTTTCCAGCACCAACATACTAGCATATATTCTTGTTTTCCATAATAAAACCATACTAAACACGTGTAAACTTACTTACCACTTAATTCAAGGTTTAGGGCTTATCCAAGAACCCTAGAAGTCCCTTTTAGCTTCTTTACAAAGTGAAGAAAAGTTGAGAGAACTTTGAAGACAAATCTGTCTTTTTTTGTGAGTTCAAGTTGAGATTGAATTGGGGAGCTGCTTTGGAGATCCTTATAATGAGGTATTTGGCTGACCTTCCCTTGAATTTTTGACCACCTCACACCAGATTGGCCCTAGCACTTGGGCCTAAATGGGTCTCCAAGTTGATGGACTTGGACTGCCTATTTTCCAATTTTCTATTCATTTAGTTTTGGGTCCAATTAGCCAAGTGGATTGTGTTGTATTTGGGACCTTTTTAATATTCTACTCTGGGTGATCATTAGCCCATTTATAATATTAAAAGATGAGTCAAACATACACTCTTAATACGAACTTTACTCATAATTGAGCTTGAACAAATTCGACATCGAGCCTCGTCTCCGTTTTACTAACAAATTTAAGCAAAGCAAGTAGATGACACCTACTTGCTTCCTAAGTCCTACAAGCACCTCGATTCTATCACTTCATTTTAAGTCCATAATTTACTCAATTCAGCACAAAACATGCATACACTCGACCCTCTTAAGCGTTAGATGCACATGTAGCCCATTAACACAAGATTCAAGCACTTTTGAAAATTAGCGCTAATTTGATCAAACCATGTCATGTTTCATTTGAATTGTACTAGTATTATAAGGTGTGGGGTGTTACATGTGGCTACCTTGGTCGAGATCATAATAGTAGTTGTGGTGGTGTTGGCCACGACCAAACAACAATTATAACGAAGAGAAATAGACAATATATGTAAAACTACAACCATAGAAATGCACTAACCTATTTAATCTCAAGTCAACTGACCATGGTTCCCACAACCCCATGTTGTGGGTGCTTAGCTAATAGTGGCTTAGGAAAAGCCAACAAATATGCAAATATAAGACTTGATTGAGAATTTTACACAAACCAATGAAAGTTGAAGACACCACCAATTGCAAACCAAAAGCTTGGTAGGTTGACAATGAGTACAAGGCAAGATTTGAAGTCCCCAAAAGTGGGTTTTCCAAGAGAAAATAATAAACTAAGCTAAAACCTATAAAATTCTAGAGAGAGTATTCAAAGGTGATGCTTTCTTCTGAATTTTGAATCTCTCTAATAAAACCCTGACTTAAAGTATTTATAGTGTTTACAAAATAACCCTAAAAATTACACATAAAAGATAGCTGGCAACTAGTACGCCTCATAGGTACGACTCATAGGGTGACCCTACGAATCATAATCGGGCTCTCGTATTATGTTCTTGGCATCTTGAACTCAATTGGTATGACCCACTGGTACGAGTCGTAGCTTGGGCTATGATCGTACACTCCTCCTATAGTCTAGGCCTTTAGGTTTTTGTCTAAAATTTTGGCTCTCTAATTCCTTCTACGAATACACCTATACGAGTCATAGTGAGACTTTGACTCATAGGGTGGCCGCGTAGGGTTGGCCTACACTTAGCAGATTTTTTTACTTTGTTGGTCTCTGTTTCTTTCTATGATAGCACCTTACGACTCATAGCTTAGGCTATGGCTCATAGCTGAACTCATATGTCCTAAGCTTTAGCAAAATCCGTAATTTTTCTCCAAAATCATGCCACCTAACTTTTCTATAAGAATAACACAAAAACACATAAAACTACAAAAAGTTACATTAAGAACTCACAACATCCCTTGTTTTAGACATCAAATGTGTTGCATTTTGATAGCACATCAATACCCTCAACGTAGAATTGTTGCTTACCCTCAAGCGAGACTCAATCTACCTAGACAATGAGCGATATATAGCAACTATACCAAGGGCATATACATCATTAACTCTAATCCAGGTACCTAAATATTATTTTCTAAACTATATCGCTAAGATACTAAGCACAACAAAAACATGATGATGAATCTGGCAATCCAACTATGATAAGCTAAGGAGCATCAACCATCCACAATCACTGTTATGGCCATATGCTAATCAACTAGTGAAAATTCCCTTACAGAAAAGTAGTCCCTCTCACTCACTCAAGAAGCATTTAAAATTCAGGGACTGAGGAAACATTCTCATTCTCAGAAATGAAATTCATACAAAATGCTTAACACCATAGGCTTTCCTCTATACTCATCTTCTGGCTTGGTGACAAAGTGTATTTGCATCACTTTAGGACTTATATCATTGTAACATAGGTTTAGGGGGCTTTGGTATGGTATTTTAGGCAAGTAGTGACTAAACGATACCCTTAAACCATGTTTACCAACACATTTACCTTCATAACCAAACCATTTTCACTAAATCCACCTTTATTCTCTTGTTTCAAGCTTTTCCCAAGTGATTTCTTTCTCTTTTCAACTATGCCTTATTTCTCAACTCATTTTTGCTAAAAATATTTTCTCAATTCAAGGCACTTTTCATCTCTTTTTCCTCCTCAAGCTCATGATTTTTCATTTTTCTCTTTATTTCCCCACTAACCACCTCATTCTTATTACTTTACCACAATAAGGGCCACCCTCAACTTAGGTTTTTAGCCTGAGATGAAGTACACAAAATCTATCCCCCAAACTAGGGAAACCATTTGTAGCCACCCTCAACTTAGGCTTTTAGCCTCAATAAAGGTTCACATGTTCAAGGATAGACCAGGGCCAATATCAATGTATTTCATCAAACAAGGTATAGTTGGCAAGGTGTAAAGAAAGAATGAGTACATGAGAAGCTCAAAAATTTGGAACAAGGGATTCGCTCACTCATTTGGTAGGTCATTTAGGCTAAAAGTAGGTTCGCTATAAAAGAACAAATGCCTAAGATCCTCTCCAAATCAACCACATCACCAAACCAATCTTAAGTATCAAGGCAAGTTCTGAGTCCATACAAGATGCATGAATGCGGCAAAATAAGCTCACAACACACATGGCATTGCACCCACAATCAAGTATAGACTCACATATCATGCTTCAAGACTCATCATACCTTTACATTATCAGAACAAACATCACCAGATCATCAAAATGCATGAATGCATCAATAACCACAATCTCAAAAATTTTGAGGGTACCCAATTTTTCAAATTATTCAAAAAGTATTTAAAGACAATATATATTCCAACAGATAACACTACTATGAATTTACACATTATCTACAATACCTAAACATGCCAATTCAATAGAAAATTAAATATCCACAAGGAAAAAGAATCATGACAAGAAAACCTTGAGATCAAAGATAGAGGAAGTTATGGACTCGAGGCTACTTATACTTCACCTTAATCCATAACTTCCCACACCCTACCAAAATATAATACTTTGTCCTCAAAGTAAAGACAAAAATGAAAAAACAAACCCGATAACATAGAGTTATATATAAACAAACATTAAAAACCAAAAAATAATATCCAAAACATAAGCAAAAACAATATCCAACATAAAAATATTTAAGCAAATCCAAAAACCAACATAACAAAAATATTATCTAATAGAAGGAACAAAGTATCCATAAAGGAAAGATAAGAATTAGGGTCAAAAGAGCCAAACATCATGGTATAGCAAGCACTAGTCTATGGCTGGTCCATAGGGTCCATCGCTACCATCTCTTCCTCAGCAGTGTGGGCCACAGCTACATCTGAGCTACCCTCTCTATGTGGGGGTTGTTGCTCTGTATCTCTCTATATTGTCGCCAACAGGATCGACCCTTGCAACACCTTCTCTGGTATCGGATCCTCCTCCAGTACTACTGGGTCATCAGGTCTTCGCCTCTTCTGGCTCAACTCTAGTTACCTAACCAATCAAACACCTCGGTGTCACCTCTGGTACTATAAGAGAGGTTGCTAATATCTGCAATAAGTTGGCCTTAAATTTGGCCAACTCATGCATCACTGCGCTCGTCTTAGTAGGTCGAGCACCGTCAAGCCTCTACTAGACTCTTACCTCAAAAGAATTAACTCAGGTATCCACCACTCTAACTCTCTTATAAACCAATACATAGGTGAATGCTTTCATTCTCTCCTCTGAGTCCCGTACGGTCTAGCTGGCCTAAGGTCTAACCTAAGCTGCTAAAGCCTGCAGCCTGGACTCCACCGTAGCCACCCTACATAATAGTGCTCGAAAACCAACAAAAGAGATAAAAGAATCAACCTGTAATGTCGATGCTGCTAGTGCTAGTGTACTGGAGGATGGTGTGGACTTAATCTCAATGGCTGGGGTATTACTGGTGGTAGCTGGAGTCTAACCCTAAGTCTGAGGCTCTATATGAAATAAATCTGGGATAGCCGAAGGAGTTGCATGAGATAGGGCCACTAGGTTCTCATCATCCTTTATTAGGCTGGGATCCATAGTGTATGTTACCTCGATATGCTGGGCTCATTGAGGTATATAGGAACACCTGTTGCACTGGATAATTAGTGGATCAAAATAGGGAATGGCAGTGAGGTGTTTGTCCTGACAATGGACTCGTGAATCTACTCAGAAATAATTAGTGCCCAATCTATCTCATAACTAGCAAAAATGTTGGCTAATAACACAACTCGCTCTAAGGTGATCACATTATCCGTAAAAGTAGGTTGGATATGCTAATGGATAATGGAGCACCAAAACTTGGCCTAGAAATAGAGGTGGGCCTTCATAATAGGATCTGCATGGTTTGTAACCCATGTTGGCTCGAAACCCTCCTCATAAATTTGGCTAGCAATCCACTGTAGAAGCTCTATCCTTGCCCCAATGTCCTTCTTAGTCACTACTCTCCTCATCTTATCAATAAGTCCATCATACTCTGCGGTAGACTGAGGCACTCTGTAAGTAGGCCCAACCTGGATACATCGAATAGTGTCCTCTAAAATAGGAACTCTCTGACCATGGACTAGATCCACCCGTAACCTCGGCTGCTCAATCGGCTTCTTGTTCTTTGGTAACGCTCGGTAGAGTGTAGCAAGATAGGTTGCATAAAACTCACAGACCATGTAAGAGGCACACTTGCCCAACTGCTGTGTAATCCATTGTAGTCTATGTTTGTCTATCTCCTCATCTCATCCTGTCACCTTATCTAACCCCAAGTCATTCAGTCTAGACACCTTTCCAAAATGCCGCAGCAGTTTGCCCTATCCCTTGGGCTCTAACCCCTAGTCATATATCTCCTTCATCCCTGGGACACAACATCTACGGTCGGCTAGGGATGTGATTGACCTTCTTCCTGCAGGGACTGGGAGGTTCTCTCAGACTCTGATTCTGACCTTGAGTGAGAGGGGGTCATCTGTGGTAAGCTGCTCTATGACCCATCTTCATTACCCTATTGTTCCTCCTCTTCAAATTGGGAAGAACTGCTGACTTCCATAGGTGTTTAAGTTGTGCATGGCATGATATTAGGTATTTTAGCCTCAGGGTCTATTTTGACCCTGTGAACTTCTAGATACCCCTTAGATTTCTCAGCCTCAGAAGATTCATCCACCAATTTTCATTGGAATATCTGGATTGCTCATTTGTCTTTTGGAGGCATTAATACATGTGAGTATTAAGATGTTTGAGCAAATGAATCATATCATAAAAAACAAGACACAAAACTAATCTAAGTATAGAGAATCACTGATGCAGATGTAGGTCTACAGATATGAGGGGCAGTACGACTCGTAGGGTATCCTATAAGTCGTACACTGACCTCGTAGCACCAAGATTCTTATAAAAATAGCAGTTTGAACTTAGATAGGACATGCAGTTATGACTCGTAGGGGGACCTACAAGTCATAGTCTGGCCTCATACCTCTATCCTAAGACCATTTTTAAGAAGTCGGTTAGGCCTATGAGACCCTTACTACGAGTCTTAGTAGGAACTACAAGTTGTAATTTAGTCTCGTATGAGAAACATGAAGGAACTACAAGTAACTAATGCTTGTTACGAGGGATGACTATGGCTCGTATGGGAACCTACGAGTCGTAGGGGTGCCTCGTAGCTGAAAACAGAAGGCACTAGGAGTGCCTACCACTTTCCCACAAAAAGCATAAGCTAAAAAATACACAATTTTAGATTTGGCAATTATAAGCACAACACAATAGATTTGACGCATAAATGGCCCCAAAATGACATCAGAAAGTTAAAACAACCATTATCCCCAAAAATTGAAGTCACTTCCATATACGTCAGGCAAAACTAGGAGCAATTTCATATCCAAACTCGCACTTTTATCAACAAAACATTCCACTAAAATGCAAGAGCAATTCAACTACATTCAATCAAGTCCAACAAGCAATGGCCTAAAAAACACAGTCACACCCCCTAACTTCCAATTTCGAAGATAATTTCTACAATGGTTGAGTAACAATTAAGTGCTACATTCTAGGGACCAAAAATTTTCACAACTATGACATAACGGAATTTTAAAGCACTCAAACCCTACAATTCAAATCTAAGCACAACATCATCATATGGGTATGACTCCTCATGATTAAACCAAGTATATAGTCATCTTAATAGTAAAATTCACAAAAATAATGCACTCAATGAGAGAGGAATCAAACCAATGCACAGCACAGAGCAAAAGATGTAGAAAACTCTAGAAAAATAATGTCCTTACTGGAGTACTCACCATAAAATGACGTGGGTAGCTGGAATTTGATCGGAATAGTGAATAGGGGGAAAGGTTTGGGGATTTTTGATGGAATTAGGGTGTAGAAATGAAAAATGGGGTTCAAATTTTATTTTGACCCTCTTTTATAATAAACTGGGTCACCCTTTAAAAAGATACAGATCAAGGCTATGAGACCCTGACTATAAGTCGTAGGGTGTCCTATGACTCTTACGTCCTAGACTCTTAGTATACCTAACACTTGTGAAAATTTAGAATCCATACCTGGGCACTACGAACCCCACTTACGACTTGTAGAAAACCCTACAAATAAAAAGGTTGACTCGTAGTGTGTGTGCCAACATCTAATACTCACTGTTTCCCTCTATAAAGCATGACTATGAGTTGTTGTGGTAGCCTCTACGAGGCATGACTAAGATTTATAGTGGTGACTACGACTCGCAGGCCTACTCGTAGAGGCTGCTCCAACTGCCATTTTCTCACATCTTCAGTACTTTAATTTCCACCTATAGACCAAGTCTCAAAGTGCAATAATCTTTAAAATATTACAAATGCTACAATGTCTTTCAACTTAAAACAAATAAACACCTTACTATCTAAGAATTCCAACAAAGAAACACATTTAAAACAAACCAACAATTATGAAAAGTGCTTGGGTTGCCTCCTAAGAAGCACCTTGTTTAACGTCATGGCTCGACTTTGTCATCATCCTTCATCAACAATCGTCAAGGGTCTACACCTCACTCTTTAATTCATCCAGGATTTCATTGACTAGCAGATGTCAAACACTACTTTGGTATCATTGACCCTAAACTGATGTTGACCCGAATCCATATCCACTAGAGCTCTCCCGGTTACCAGAAATGGTCTTCCCAAAATAATGGGCAACTCAAAATCAACCTCATAATCAAGGATCATGAAATATGTAGGAAAGATGAATTTATCAACTTTAACAAGCACATCAGGAAGCATTCCCTCCAATTTTTTGATGGTTCGATCCGCCATTAGCAATCGCATTTTTGTCAGGGTAGGAGTTTCCAAGCCCAAGCTTTTTAAGTATGGAAAGAGCCATTAGATTGATGCTTTCTCCTAAATCTTACAATGCCCTTGCGAATTCAACATCAAAAATGATGCAAGGGATGGTGAATGCTTCGGGGTCCTCTCATTTTTGAACAAGGCATTTGGTCATGATCGCACTACATTGTTGGAGATCCTATGAGAACTCTTGGCTCAAAGTGCTAATCTTTGTCACCAAATCCTTCATATATTTTTCATACCAAGCATCTTCTCTAAAGCTTCTAGAAGGGGAATATTGATGGATAGTTGCTTTAACATCGAGAGGAAGTGTTTCAATTTACCCTCTTATTCTTTATTCTTAAACCTTTGAGGGTAAGGAGGAGGAGGCCTTGGAATTGACTTCAATTTGTTGTGCTCCCTTACCTCTTTTCTTTGCATCCCGACAATCTCTGGACCTTCTCCCTCAACCACAACTTCACCAACAAGAACATTCATATCAACTTTATCTATAATTACCGGTATAGGGGGATCTATGGTGCTTTTGCCACTCTGACTCATAACTGCTATGGAATGCCCTTAATTTTTAGAATTTTGAACCATACTGCTAGGTAAGGTGCCCTTTCGGCATTGGTTCAATTGCGAAGAAACTTGCCTAAATTGTTGTTCTAGTTGCCTGATCGCCATCGAGCGAGACTCTATTTTTTGGTCAATACTTGAAATATTTGCTTTCATTCCCTTCAAAGTCTCATCTTGGTAGTCAGCTCTCTTCAACAATTTGTCAAACATCTCTTCAAGCCTAGAGGTGCTTGGCACAACGTCATGGTTGTGGAGTGGCACATAGGGACCATTCTTATAACCATTTCTTCTACCCCATTTGGCATCCGACACCCTCTTTCTTTCATAGTAACCACCTCAATTATCTCTGTAAGTATGATCACAATTGTAGTTCTAACCTTGATTCGCGGAACCTTGCCTCCAACAGTCTGAATTGGACCTTTGAGGATTACTCTAGAAGCATCTTCATCAAAGAATGGATCTTCATAGGTAGGAGCCTTAGGTGGTTGGTGAGTGACCGCTTTGACACTTGCTTAGCTTTGCTTCAAGACCAAGTTCATACTTGTGTGAAGTTAAGCAAGTTGCTCTATTATCTCTTCATTGACCTTTGCTTGCTCATTGTTGGTGTTGATTGCACAAGAAATTTTCATTACACCTGACTCTTTTTGACCCAATACTCTATTGGTTTTGACCACTTGCTCAATCCTTGTGGCTATCAATGCAAAATATTGGTCAAGAATCATGCCTTCCATGATTGTGTCAAGGTTGACTATTCCCATTAAGTGCCTGATAGAAAATCTCAACCAAGGCATCATCAACAACCTTGTGATCGGATACCATCCTCAAGCATTTGGTAGATCTCTCTTATGTTATGCTAATAGTCACCCGGTAATTGCTCAAAGTTGTTATTTGATCCTTGAGCTTCAACTTCTTAGATCTTAGGAAATATCTTTCAAGAAACACTCTCTGAAGCTCTGCCCAACTTGTTATTGTACCCGAACGAAGCTCAGACAATGACACAGCTATATTCCCAGTAAGTGACAATCGAAACACCCACAAACCAACAGTATCAAGAGAAAGACTTTGTGTCCCATGACACTCTTTCAAACAAACACCACTTTATGGAGCTGACAGTAGAGATCCTCGAAGGAAGCCCTTTGAATAACCTATGGTTTTGGAGCATTTGCAATAATCCACTTGACACCGAGAACTTAGCATCTATCAGTAGTGGAGGAAACACTATAGCACTAGTAACGTCCATGGCCATAGGGTTAAAGCGATATTGGTTCCGTCCATAAGCATTTTCATTGAAGTCCTTAAGATGTGGCTTGTTATCCCTTGGGGGTGGATTCTCCTCTCTTCGTATATCATCATTCATATTCATTTCATCCTCAACCATAATATCCTCATTCGCTTGAGCCATTCTTCGAAAGAGTTGATGGATCTCCAAATTGATCAGAGCTAAGGGATTGCCTTGGCTCCTTGTATTGGGCATACAACTTAGTACACCCTGCAATTAAAATCAAACAACAAAAACAAAAATAAAAAGTAAAATACAAGAGAGTTTAAAAATTAACACTAGAACTAACTAACAGTGAAATCAAGTCAAAACCTACCCGTATTCCCCGACAACAGTGCTATAATTTTTTTTATGATGTTTACGCTCTAATAAGAAAGCGGTCACTGTCAGAAATTAAACTAACCAGAGTTTAGGGTAAAATCCACAGGGAATATAGGGTTTAACTATGAGAATTCACTATCAATCATTTCAAGTTTCTATAACTAAAATCTCTAAATGGGAGGGGGGTTGTGATTCAAGAACAAAGTAAAATAAACACTATATCACGATGCCGGAAAACACTCAATTTTAGGGATAACTTGGGAATTGTGTTCCCCATGGTTCGTTAACTTGATTAAGATAGATAATATAACTACAATTAGAGATGTGCATGTTGGTTGGTAACTTGGATTCTTCCAGCAATCTTGTGAAGGTGAAGGTCGAATTTTACCATGGTGCTTAGTCGGCAACCATGGTGTGCCAACTAAGCATTACCTATTGTCCCAGTCAACTTCTCCTTGGTTAGGTTTGGTTGATTAGATGGAGTCATCTGAATAGACCTACTATTGTTGTTGCCTCCCTTGTCAAACTAGGGAGTACGAACAATAATAGCCTAGTTCTTGGTCAGCCCAAGTCTGGTGGTAGTCATGGCTGTGGTCTATCAGCATCCAAGTCAAGTAGGACGCTGAGCTCCTCGAGTGATACTCTAACCACGAGGATCTCCTCCTCCCCTGAGTTCTCATTTCTAAGACTTTTCTACACGGCTTGTATGTCCTTGCATCTTGGCTTTGGGGCCATAGTACATAAAAGATACAGATTCACATAACATGGTTAGCCCCACATTTAGTATATGAACTTTTAAAGGCATAGATGCACGAGATGTATCTACGAACCATAAAATGATCTATGAGACTACGACTCATAGAAAGTCTTATATGATAGGTTCTAAGAAACATCAAGTGTCTGGAATTTCATACGAGGGGCAATTATGTGTCGTGGAAAGTTCCATGGGCTATAAAAGACCCTCGTAGACTAGAAAACTCAGTGACCTGAGTTTCTAAGTCCACCAATATGGACTCTATACAATTTTTAGACATACTTTATCAGCATCGAAGAAATACACACAAACCCACATGATTCATATCAAAACACCCAACTCTATGCGAGAGGATTATACCATATATACCCCACCAAAAATCACTTAATATGCTTTCCCAAACCTAACAATCCCTTTTGAATGAATTAACATTAAAATCACAAACACATGCCATTAGATATTGAATTTTCGATGTACATAATCAATTTAATACTAACAGTGAGTGATCAGTTCACAGAGATACCAAACACCAATAATGAATTGATTTGTATATGGCCAGTCACTAGATGTAGAGTGTGCATGGACTACAGAAAAGTCAATGCATCGACAAATAAGGATCACATTCCTATGCTATTCATGGATCAGATGCTAGATCAATTAGATGGAAAGGACTGGTATTGCTTCCTTGATGGATATTCAGAGAAGATGACATTTACATGCCCCTATGTTATCTTCACATATAAGAGGATGTCATTCAGATTGTGT
Organism: Solanum sejunctum; assembly: GCA_025642045.1. NCBI lineage: Eukaryota > Viridiplantae > Streptophyta > Magnoliopsida > Solanales > Solanaceae > Solanum > Solanum sejunctum. Next base: position 20,052 of record JAOTQJ010142496.1, read on the forward strand.
AATGCCTAGAGACATTCCAAAGGTGCATGATGTCTATCTTCTCAAACATGGTGGAGGACATTATTGAAGTCTTCATGGATGACTTTATCATAGTTATGGACTAATTTGAGGACTGCTAAAGTACTTGCATGTTGTTTTGCGAAGATGGGAGGAAAGTCATTCGATGCTGAACTAGGAAAAGTGTCATTTCATGGTGAAGGAGGGCATTATCTTAGGGCACAAAATCTCCAACAAAGGGTTCGAGGTTAATAGAGCTAAAGTAGAGGTTATTAAGAAGCTTCAACCACCTATCTCAATTAAGGGTGTGAGGAGCTTCATAGGGCATACAGGGTTTTATTGGAGGTTCATAAAAGACTTCTCAAAAGGTGCCCATCCATTATGCAAGTTGCTTGAGAAGGTTGTTAAGTTTGTATTTGATGATGCAATGATTGAAAGCCTTTGAAGGAATGAAGTAGAAGCTAATTTCAGCCTCAATCATTATAGCTCTAGACTAGTCAAAGCCTTTTAAAATCATATGTGATGCAAGTGGGGTTTTGCTAGGTATAGTATTGGGACAGGTCTAAGAAGATATTATATCCTATATACAATGCTAAAAAGGCCCTAAGCATATCCAAGAAGAACTATACTATAACTAAGAAGGAGTTACTCATAATGGCCTTTGTGTTCGAGAAGTTTAGGTTATATCTATTATAGGCCAAAGTGGTGGTGCACACACAGACCACTCAGCACTATGGTACTTGATGCGAAAGAAGGATACAAAACCAAGGTTAATGAGATGGGTATTTCTCCTTTAAGAATTCAACTTCAATGTCATTAATAGAAAAAGGATAGAAAATCAGGTCACAGATCATCTTTCCAGATTGAAAGATGGGGCAATGGCATAGTTTGATCATGGATTGAAGATTGATGACTCATTCGGTATGAGAGAGTGTTGGCAATGTTCTATGAATTAATACCATTTTTTATAGATTATACAAACTACTTGTTAAGTGGCATTGTAAATACACACTAGCGTCGAAAGTTTATGTCTAATGTGAGAAAGTTCTCTTGGAATGACCCATATTTGTTTCGTGTATGGACGAATGGGATTATTCATCACTGTGTTCCTAAGATTGAGATGATGAGTATCCTCGAGGCATGTCATTCATCATTGGTAGGTGGGTATCATAGTGGAGTTCGAACAGCACACAAGATCTTACAATGTAGGTATTACTGGCCCACCATCTACCAGGATGCTCCAACTACATCAAAGCTTGTAATAGGTACCAAAGAGAAGGTGGTGTTTCCCACAAACATTATGTCCCTCTAAACCCCATTATGGTGATTAAGTTATTTGATGTATGCGGGATAGACTTCATGGGCCTTTTTGTGAGCTCGCATGGAAACAAGTACATCTTAGTTGTTGTGGATTATACATCAAAGTAGGTAGCGACTGTTGCTCTACCCAACAATGCAGGAAAAAGTGTCACAGCTTTTTTGAAAACTTACATTTTCTCAAGGTTTGGCACCCCTCAGGTGATCATTCACGATGAAGGTTATCACTTTTGTAACAGGATCTTCAAGGCTTTACTAGAAATGTATGGGGAGAAACATCGGGTGGCAGCTACTTACAATCCTCAAACAAGCGGGCAAGTGGAGGTGTCTAATAGGGAAATCAAATAGATTATGTCCAAGACTATAAATGCAAATCAAACAGATAGGTCGCAGTTATGGGCATACTGGTGATGTGTTTGAAACGACCGCAAAAAGTTCCCTTAAACGTGCCTTGGAAGTAGCCAAAACTCATTTTCCATATATCTAAAAGTCCATTTGGAATTTCAAAAATTTGACTTCATATTCTTGTTCAAGGGGTCCAAATTAGGGTGACAATGGTCTAACCTCGAATTTAAAGCAAAGGAATTGAATTATGAAATTTGCATTTGGTGCAATTTTCAGAGACGATCCATGATCTCTCCGTGATGTGGAGAGGTTATTTTTCTGCACTGTATTTTTCTAGTTTGCTCAAGTTTTTCTAAGTGTTAGCTGACATTTGTCTAAGTGTTGGAACTAAGTTTTCCCAAACGTATTACGTACACTTAGTCTTATTTCACCATCATATCACCCCCAAAACATTCCCTAACATTTCCCCAAACACTTTGACTCATTTCAAACCCTAAATTCTAGTCACAAACTCAAGGCCAATCTCAAGAATTTCTTCAAGGATCTCACGCAAGCTTCAAATCTCCATTAAAGTCTTCTTTAATAACTTCACAAAAGCTAAGGTTTGTAGTGTTGAAACATTGGGTCCTTCCACCCATGGTGCGTAAACCCTCTTTGACTTAATAATACATTATTTAAAGTTGATTTTATATGTGGGTCTTGAATATTGAGATATTTACTACAGTGTGATTTTAATACATGAAAGTATGGTTGTTTAAGCATGTTTTGAGCTTCAAATCTTGGATCTAATGTTAGAATTGATGAGGTGTTTTGATATGAATGTCTTGGGGGTGTTGCAAGGTGTTGATTAAAGATTTTACCACTGATTGTCCTGCATAATTTCATCTACAAATTGCATGCTCTTTTATCCCCATTACACCCCACCCCCCCGCCAAGGTGTTTGATAAAATATCTAGTTATGGTTTCTTGAGGAATTGAAGGTCCAAAGCATGAGATATGATATGAATGATATTATGATGATGAAATAATCTTATGTATATGTTTATTCCTATATGAGATATTGCATTAGAGCCTATGATGAGTCCCATATAAAGTGTTCTGTAGACCATGCCTGATCTGGGGGAAAAGAGCCCGGGTAATCATGTGAGGGGTTTATACTTCATCACCATAGATGTTTGGGGTGTCACCATCATCAACCATGCGAGGGGTTTATACCTCCTCACCATGCATGGTGGGGTGCGACCACCACCAACTATGTGAGGGGTTCGTCACCATGATGGCGTGGTGCAACCACCATCAACTAGCAAGGGGTTTATACCTTGGAGAGCTTGGTTAGTCTCATTCTTTACATATAATATTCGATATGAGCATGATATACTTAACCATGATTTACTTATACATTGATCATACATGTCATCTTACTATAATATGCCTATTGTTTATCGTCTTGCATTTTGGATTATTATGTCTATCTCTTGTTGCAGTGCATCTCACATACTTAGTAGATTCAAACATACTAATGCATACTCTTACCTACATGATATCACCATGTATGAACCGGTGCTCAAGTTGATCATCCTCCTCCTCCACATGGCTAGGCGGTGTTATTCCAAGCTTATGGGTGAGTCCTCCACTTTGGGGACTTTGGTTTATGTTCTTTCTCTATTATCTATGTATTGAGATACTATCTTATGTTATCTTTGACTATGAGGGTGAGACCGATTACTTTGTCTTAGCCCCCGCTCTTTCTATGTTTAACAGGTGTATGGGACAAGGTGTGTATTATGTATGAGCTTGACTCTTGACTTTTGACTTCAATGATTATGCAAGTTTCTCCCTTAGTCCTATTGCCCTTACTTTTATTTGTAATGTCTTTTGTATGCTTCTACAACCAAGGATGTGTGATGATATGCTAAGAGACTTGTTTAGGGTCCCTTTGAGTTCCCCATTCGCCGTGTCACGTCGAGGCCCTAGGCTTGGATCACGACAGTGTTATCAAAATACAACACATTTAATTCTTAAAACTACGATTTTGTATGTTCTCCTTCTGACATTTGTGGTTTTTATGTGTTTGGGTGTTTAGTTTTGCAGAAAAGCAGGTTGGCATGACTTTGGGTAAAACGTGTAGATTTTTTTGGTTTTTGATGGTTTATGAGACCATCTACGAGTAGTAGAACATTCTACGAGTTATAGAGTGGGATTTGTGATGATTTTCAGTGAAAGATAAGATCTGAAGTTTAGTTATACGACCTTTATATGAGTCGTACAACATTCTACTAGTCGTATAAATAGGTTATGTGAAGATTTCCAATGAAGGAACAGTTGAAGCAGTTGAAGTCTACGAGAGGTCAATACAATTAGTAAATAATTTTAAGAGTTGTGAAGATATATTGTGGAAGAGAAGTCCAAGTTCTTAAAAGCTGAATACGAGACCCCAATTATGACTCGTATGAGTTATAAATACCTTTTATAGGTTTCGTCGACCAGTTTTTCTATTTTTTTAAGACTTAATTGTAATTACTATAAATAGTACATTTTAGGTTATTTTTTCAAAGTAGTATAGTAGAGAACATCATTAGAGAGTACTTTTAGGGTTTTATACTTGGAGACCTTGATGTATTGTCAATATACAGCACATTTGGTGCCTGAAACAAGGGATTTTGTGTGTTCTTAAAGCGATGTTTTAGTGTTTTTTGTGTTTTTGTGTTAATCTTGTAGAAAAGTTAGGTTGGCATGATTTCAGAAAAAAGTTGTAGCATTTGCTAAAGCATAGGCCTTATGAGCCCACCTACGAGTCGTAGCTCAAGCTACGAGTCATAGGGTGTTGTCGTCGCAAGAATCAGAGACCAAAATTCAGAAATATGCTAAGTGGAGGTCACCCCTATGAGACCATCATACAAGTCGTAAGTTACATGACGACTCATATAAGTGGACTTGTAGCTAGAATCAGAGAGCCAAGATATTGGACCCAAAACTGAAGACCAAGACTACGAGATCAATATAGACTCGTACCTATAGGTCATACCAATTTAGTCCAAGAAGACAAAAACCTGATATGAGACCCCGACTATGACTTGTAGGTCATCCTACGAGTCGTACCTGTGTAACTTATTAGATGCCAATGTCTTTTTTGTGTAAATTATAGGGTTACTTTATAAATACTATATACAGTTTAAGTTAGGTTTTAGCAAGAGAGTTGGACAAGGATTCAGCATAGACTACTGAGAAATACATTTTTGAAGCTTTTCTTAGTTTTTTAGATTAGTTTATTGTTCTCTCTTGGAAAAATTATTTTAGGGATTGCAAACTTTTTCTTGTACTCATTGTTGATCAATCAAGTTTTTGGGTTTACAATTTGTGGCGCCTATTTCCTTCATTTGTATTGGTAAAGTTCTCAACTATGTTTATTATTTGTGTTCTTTGCCATAGCCATGAGTAACTAAGCACCACAACTTGGGGTTGTGGGAACCATGGGTAGTTGATATTGAAATGACCTAGGTTACTTGCATTTCTATGATTGGGATTTTGTATGTATTATCTATTTTCCTTCATGATTATTTTTATTTGGTGATGGCTAACACCGAACCCCGCCTACTATCACGATCTCGACCAAGGTAGTAATGAATCAGAAAAGGAAAGTAAATGACAAAATTTGATTAACATGTTCTCATCTAATCAACCAAACCTAACCAAGGAGAGGTTGACTGGGAATATTAGTAATAGTTAGTTGGCATGCCATGGTGGCCGACCAAGTTCCATGATGAAATTCGACCTTCACCTTCACAAGAAGGCTAGAAGAACCTAAGTTACCATCCTGTATGAAAATCACCAATTGTAGCTATGTTTCCTAGGGTAATCAAGTCGACAAACCATGGGAAACACAATTCCCAAGTTGTCCCCGAAATTGAGTATTTCCTCATGTTATAGTTAGCGTTTATTTTATTTTATTTTTAAATCACAGAAACTCCCCCCTCCCAATTTAGATATTGTAGATATAGATGCTAGAAATGATTAATGGTGAAATCTTGTAATTAAGCCTTATATTCCCTGTGGATTCGATCCTAACCTTAGTTAGGTTAATTCCTGACAACGATCGCTTTCTTATTGGAGAATGAACAACATTGTAAATTATGGCGCCATTGCTAGGGAATATGACTAGATTTTGATTTGATTTCACTATTAGTTAATTGTAGTGTTGATTTCTAGAGTCTCTTGTACTTTACTTTTATTTTTGTATTTGTTATTTTATTTTATTTGCAGTGTATACTAGGCTATATGCCCAACACGAGGATCCAAGGCAATCCCTTAGCTCTACTCGATTTGGAGATCCATCGACTACCAAGAAGAATAGCTCAAGTGAATAAGGATATTGAGGTTTAGGAGGAGATGCATACGAACTAGGATATGGAAAGAGAGGAGAATCCACAACAAAGAGGCAATAGGCCACAACTCAGAGACTTCAATGAAAATGCTTATGGGTGGAATCAATATCAATTGAACTCGATGGCTATGGATATTACCAATGCTATAGTACTGTCTCCTCTATCGACAGATACTAACTTCACAGTATCGAGTGGATTGCTCCAAATGCTCCAAAACTATGGTCTATTCATAGGGATACCTTCGGAGGATTCCCACCCCACCGTCATCTTCAAAATAGGGCATTTGTTTGCAAGAGTATCATGGGGACACAAGACCTTTCTCTTGTGGAAATGCATTTGTATGGTTGTCTGAGCTTCCTCCCGGTACAATCACAAGTTTGGTTGAACATTAGAGAGTATTCCTTGAAAGATACTTCCCAAGATCTAAGAATTTGAAACTCAAGGACTAAATTAACAACTTTGAACAATTGCTAGGTAATTCTAATAGCACAACATGGAAGAGGTTTACTAAATACTTAAGGATGGTCCCTGATCACAAGATTTTGGATGATGCCTTGGTTGAGATTTTCTATCGGGCACTTGACGAGAATAGTCAAGCTTGCGCCGACACAATCATGGGAGGCATGTTCTTAGACCAAACTTTTGTATTAATAGCCGAAAAGATGGAGCAAGTGGCCAAAACAAATAGAACATGGGGTCAACGAGAGCGGGGTGTGATGAAACCCTCCTATGCAGTTATAACAATAGTGAGCAAGCAACGGTAATCAAAGAGATCATAGAACAACTTGCTCAACTTCGCACAAGTATGGACATGTTTTAAAGCAAAATCAAGCAAGTGTTAACGCAGTCACTCACCAACCTCTGAAGGCTCCTACCTATGATGATCCATTCTTTGATGAGGATGTATGCTTTGTAAGCAACCAAGTGGCAGGTTTCTGGAACAACCCCCAAGGGTCCAATTCGAACTATTGGAGGTAAAACTCTGGGAATCAAGGTCAGAACTTCAACTGTGATGGGATATTTAGAGACAACCAGGATAGATACTATGAGAGAGAGAGTGTGTGCTAGACAGAGAATGGGGGAGAAAGAAATGAAGTGACTTGGACAAAAAGAAATGAAGTGACTTAGACAAATCTTTTTTGAGAGGGCTTCAGGAATGGTCCTTATGTGCCACCACACAATCGTGATGCCGGATCAAGTAACTCCAGGTTGAAGAAATGTTCAAAAAATTATTGAAGCGAACTGACCAACAAGATGAAACTTTAAAGGGAATGAAAGCAGATATCTCAAGTATTAACCAAAAGATAGAGTCTCACTCGGTGGCTATCAAGAAACTTGAACAACAATTTGGGCAAGTTAATTCACAATTGAACCAATACCAATAAGGCATATTACCTAGCAACATGGTTCAAAATTCTAAGAATGAAAGGCATTACATGGTGGTTATGACTAGAAATGGCGAAAGTGTTGTGAACCTCTTTTGTCGAAGGTGGAAAATAGGAATCGCAAGAAGAGGATGAAGGAAGAAACCTAGGCATGTAACATGGATGAGCAACCCAAGAAGTATAAAACCTTTTCGAGGCCCCCTTCTCCTTTCCCTCAAAGGCTTGGAAAAAGAAAGGAGAAAGGTATGTTTGAACAGTTTTTGGCAGTGTTAAAAAAAATTTCAGTGGACATCCCTTTAGTTGAGGCCCTTGAGAAAATGTCAAGACATTCCAAATAAATGAAAGACTTAGTCAAAAAGAAGTTGAATGTGAGCCAAGACCTCTTTAAGAATGTTCAATATTGTAGTACCATCAGTATAATGTCCTTAGTGCAAAAGCACAAAGACCTGGGTGCATTCACCATACTATACACTATAGGAGAGCTAGCGTTCACTAAAGCACTATGTGATTTGGGGGCTAACATCAACTTAATGCCTCTGGCCATATTCAGAAAGCTGGGTTAGGGGAGCCTTGTCCCTACAAAAATGTTGTTATTGATGGCAGACATAACCATCAAGAAGCCTATGGGGATCGTGTATGACATGTTGGTGAAGGTAGATAAATGTATATTTCCTATAGATTTTGTTATACTTGAGTGTGAAGTTGATTTCGCAGTTCCAATCATTTTGGGAAGACTTTCCTTAGCCATAGGCCGGACATTAGTGGATATAGAGAAGAGTCTATTGACTTTTAGGTTTGGGTGAAGAAGTAGTGGTGTTCCAAGTAGGTCTTTAGGGTGGAAAGAGTAATGAGTTCCAAGTCATCTCAATGATTGCTATGGATGAAGATGACAAAGCATAGATTCCGATTGCATTAAGGCTCGGGGTTGATCCTATGGCAGTCGTGTTGATGAACTTCAATGGTGATAACATTCCTAATTATAAGGAAATAGTGAGTGCTCTTAGGGTGTCATTTGGCCAAAGGCGACAAGCAAGGTTGGAATTGGACTTATGCAACAGGGAGACACCACCTACAAATCCCTCTATAGAAGTTCCACAAGAGTAAGAGTTAAAGGCATTAGATCACATCTGAAATATGAATACCTGGGAGAGAATAGTACATTACCTATCATCATTGCAGCAGATTTGGGTGAAGCCCAAACAGAAGCCCTAGTCTCAATTCTCAAGCAGTACAAGAGAGCCATTGGGTGGACAATTGTAGACATCGTTGGCAGACCTCCTGGCATATGAACTCATAAGATTCAGCTAGTCAAGGATTACAAACCAAGTATTGAGCATCAAAGGTGGTTGAACGCCCCAATGCAAGAGGTTCTGAGGAACGAAATCATTACGTGGCTAGATGTACGAGTAATCTACCCAATCGTTGATAGTGAGTGGGTGAGCCTAGTGCAGTGTGTTCCAAAGAAAGGAGGTATCACTGTGGTGTCTAATAAAAAGAATGAGTTGATCCCTATGAAACTAGTAACCAGATGGAGAGTGTGGATAGACTACAGGAAATTAAATGCCTCTATAAAAAAAGATCATTTTCCCATGCCCTTCATGGATCAAATACTCGACAGACTGGCAGAAAAGGGATGTATTTGTTTCCTAGATGGATATTCCTGGTACAATCAAATTGTTATTGCACCTGTTACATGCTCCTATGGTACCTTTGCATTTAAGAGAATGCCCTTTGGACTTTGTAATGCTCCAACCATATTTCAAATATGCATAATGTTTATCTTCTCAGACATGGTTGAAAGTACTATTGAAGTGTTCATGGATGATTTCAGTGTTGTTGGCCAGAATGTTAAAGAATGCCTTCTACATTTGCTTGATGTGTTGCAGAGATGTGTAGAGAGTCATTTGGTGTTAAATTAGGAGAAATGCCATTTTATGGTCAAAGAGGGCATCATACTTGGTCATAGGATCTCGGGCAATTGAATTGAGGTGGATAGAGCAAAAATCAAGGTGATAGAGAAATTGCCACCACCAGTTTCAGTAAAAGGTATCAGAAGTTTTTTAGGCCATACCGGATTCTATCGTCGCTTCATAAAGGACTTCTCCAAAATCTCACAACCCTTGTTTAAGTTACTAGAAAAAGATGCAAAGTTTGCATTTGATGATGCATGCATGCATGCCTTCAAAGAATTGAAAAGAAGGCTAACCACAATACCCATTATTATTGCTCCAGATTGGTCACAACCATTTGAACTAATGTGTGATGTGAGTGAGGTTGCACTCAGTGTGGTATTGGGGCAATGAAGAGAGAGTCCTACATCCAATCTTTTATGCCAACAAAGCACTAAATATGGCCCAGAAGAATTACATTATAACCGAATAAGAATTGATTGCATTGGTGTTTGCATTTGAAAATTCCATTCATATTTGTTGGGAGTTAAAGTGATTGTGCATACAGACCATGCAGCACTCAAATATCTGATGGCAAAGAAGGATGCAAACCCAAGATTGATTAGATGGGTACTTCTCTTGCATGAATTTAATTTTGATGTAATTGACAGAAAAAGATCAGGAAATCAGGTCGTCAATCACCTTTCTAGATTGGAAGATGAGGCTATGATGAATTTTGATGATGGGCTAGACATAAATGACTCATTCCCAGATGAAAGAGTTTTGGTAGCGTCACATGATCTTATACCTTGGTTTGCTGATTATGCTAACTATTTGGTGAGTGATATAGTACCTCCTATTTGAACACCCATCAACGTCATAAGTTTATGAATGATGTAAAAAAGTTCTTCTGGGATGAATCATATTTGTTTCGTATTTGTGCTAATAGGATCATCCATAGATCTGTTCTAGAAGTTGAGATGATGAGCATTCTTGAAGCTTGCCACTCTTCATTGGTGGGTGGCCATCACAGTAGGGCTCGAACTGCTTACAAAGTGTTGCAATGCGGCTACTATTGGCTGTCTATATATCAAGATGCCTATGATTATATAAAGTCTTGTGATAGATGTCAAATAGAGGGAGGAGTTTCGTGAAGTTGTGAACTTCCTCGGAATCCTATTTTGGTCATAGAACTATTTGACATTTTGGGCATTGATTTTATGGGACCTTTTATTAGCTCTCACAGTAACAAGTACATTTTGGTTGCAGTTGATTATGTCTCAAAATGGGTGGAGGCTATAGCTTTACCAAACAATGAAGGTAAGAGTGTTACAAGATTTCTTTGAAGAAGTATCTTCTCAAGGTTTGGAATACCTCAGGCAATTAGCAGTGATAGAGGTTATTCATTTCTGCAACTGACAGTTCAAAGCTCTCATTGAAAGATATGGTGTGAAGTACCGGGTGGCCACTCCATATCATCCCCAAACTAGTGGGCAAGTGGAAGTGTCAAATAGGGAAATAAAACAAATCTTATCCAAAATGATAAATATGAATCGTACTGATTGGTCAAGAAAGTTGGATGATGCTTTATGAGCCTACCAGATTGCCTTCAAAACTCCCATCAGAATATCTCCATATCAACTGCTGTTTGGGAAAGCCTTCCACTTGCCGGTCGAATTTAGAGGGTATCTAAGTTGGCAAGCTTAAGTAGCAGAATTAGTGCCACGTGGCATGCCACGTGGCTACTGTTAACTCTTGAGGGCATTTGTGGTCTCTTAAGTTAACAGCGGGGGTATTTTTGATCCCAAAATGTAACAGAGGGTATAAGTGGTCTATTTTGCATATTTTAGGTGCAATTTTGACCCTTTTCCGTTATTAAAATTCATATTGTTCAAAACATGGATCAACCTTCGATAAAGGTTGAGTTGGACACCTTTGATTAAATTAGCTGATAAATATGGATAAGGAAACCTATATTTATCAGAGAATTCAATTACTTGGGAGATCAAAATATTGAAAACACTTGCAATTTGATGGATAACAAAAGAAATGGAAGGAACCTCCTCTGCATTTCCTCTATCTCCATTTTTTTCAAGTTTTCATTTTAATGACTAGAACATGGCATAAGTTAAATTTAATAGCTATGATTTAATTGATCAAATGCATCTCTAACATAGTTTAATAAATATTGATCATTAAATTTAACTTATGTCATATGTCATTCATCAACATATGAACTTGAAGGAAATTGAGAGCGAGGAAATGGAGAGTATCCTTATCTGAAGAAAGGCAATGTTTGAAATAGGAATCTGTCCAATCAATATATAAATTTCTCATTAATTCAAAGATTATCTGTCAATCTAAACAAAAGACATATAGTAATAATTATATATCTTGTAAACTAATTATGTCACTGTCTTCAACACATGTTTTGTCACAAGGATAAGGGCAATCAATTTGTTGAAATTGATCTCTATCCAAAAACCAATCTCTTACTGCTTCAGCTATTGTCTGTATCAAGGAAAATGAGTAGTTTCGCTTTAGAAGTTTTGTGTCATCTCACTGACTTTAATATCAGTCTTTCAAGAAATGCAATATTATACTCATTTTTATAAGTTCAAAATGATAATTAATTAAAGAAAATTATCTAGAGAAAAACTTTGAAATTAAGCTTAATATACGTACTCATTAACTAGTTTTACCTTGTTGAATAATCTAGGAGAATTGGGACCAAACCAATAGGCTTGTTGTTGAGTTTGGCAATGTGAAAAGCAAGAGTTGATGTAATATCCTCTTGTTGAAGATGGCCCTAGCCCTTCCAATGCCTTCAAAAAATCCTTTTTGAAACCTAAAATAATTGTTCAAAAATTACTACTTAAAACAAAATTTGATTTACTCAAAACTTGTTAGGAGCAATGGTTAAGTTGTCTTCATGTGACCTAGAGATCATAGGTGGGACCGTGAAAACATTCACTAATGTTTGCACTAGGATAGAGTATCTACATCACTCCATAAGGTATAGTCCTTTACCAAACCCTACTTTTGCAAGATTTTTTTGGCAATAGTAGTTTAAAAAAAATATAAATAGGTGAATAAATTATAAATAAATATTTTTGAAAATAGTACTAACCTTGAAGAACTTTGAGTTGATCTGGTGTGCAATTTTTCATATTAGCTCTGCAGCTAGTCCAGGCACCCTTAGGATCAATACCAGGAGCAACCAAAATGTTTCTTACCTTAATTTAAAGTAAATACATAAGATAAAATTCAGGATAAAATTAAATCAAATGGAATAACTAATATTATGAAATATTTTTGAATAATCGTAGTAAATCTAATAAACTGACCTGCCAATGATCATAGGCCGCATTTATAATGAAAAGTGGCGTTTGAATTTCTTGAGCCACATTTTGTGGAAAAAAGCACTGCAACATTTAAATAAAAATTATAGATTTGGAATTTCACTAATTTTTTTTTAATTAGTAGTAAAATATGCAATTACCTTGAGGAATAAAATTCCAAAATTCAAAATAATTAGTGGTAAAATTTGTTATTGCCATGGAGGAATGGTCGCCCTGACCCCAATAATGTTGTTAAATGAAAAACAATTTTTCTTATTATTTTTTTATTAAAAGAATGTGAACACAATTTATTCCATTCTAATATTATAATTAGCAAACCACACATGAGAAATAAATACAGTAGACAAACCTCGTGAAATAAGCTCCACCAAAATATATGCAAAGGATTGAACATAAGAATCTCCATTTGGAAGATTCCCCACTTAATCAACCTGACTACTATGACGGACATTAGTACTTGATACTATATTGTACTTACCAAACTTGATTTCAACTTTGAAGTACATGATGGAGGTAAATTCTTGGCAGAGCCCTGAAATTAAAGAAAAAATATATTAAAATAGAAATACTTTTTTTAAAAAAAATAATATTCACTTCATTCTAAAATAAGTGTTATCTTAAAAAAAATTATTCCAAAAAAACTGTTGCCTTAAGAATTCAAGATAAAAATTAGTATGTTTTTTCAACTATACCTTTATACTCTTAACTTTTTATTAGTGTTCAATTTTCAATAGATATTTATTCATTAAAATAGTTTAGTAATTTGTATTTATTAATCTTTTAATTAATATAATTTTTATAAAAATAACACTTATTTTAAAACGAAGAAAATAGACATTGAAAAAGTTGGGGAAAGCATACATGTAAAGTCACAACATCATTGAAGTATTGTTCAATATATGTTTTCCCTGAAATATCCTTGCTGTGAATATACACACATTAAACTGTTAATAATATGAAGAACTAAATCGATAAAAATGTAATAATTATTGAACATGAATTGCAAAAAAAAAAAAAAGAATCACTTGCCAAATTAAAAAAACACTGATGAGAATTGAAATGTACTAAGAAAGAAGAATACTTACTGGTCAACAAAATAACCAGCATCTGAAAAACATTTAACTTTAGTATTTTTTGGTAATAATGTTTTGAAGTTGTCACAATGCAAAATTGTCGCCAATCCACCAGCTGAACAACCAGATAGTATAGCCTACCATTTAACAAAAAAAACTTTTCAAACTCTTAAGAAATAGAGAGGGAAAAAGCGAATATAAAAAAGAATGACTGTGTTTTGGTGTATAAGAGGGAAGCTAGGAGGAGAAGAGAGACTATTAGCTTTGAGTCTACACATATTGTTAGGATCTTACTATTATCACTAGACTATAAGTTTGGATAGTATGGAAGAGAGATGTTATGTTGTGTTCTTATTTTTATTTAAAACAAACTCTAAATCTCTGTAGCAAACTAGCAATATTGTCAAATTAAATGGAGTCAAAACTTTAGTACTCTAGTAGATTAAAAGAGTTCATACACTATATATTAAATTGTTAAAAGAATAGCTACAGATAATTATGTACCCATAAAAAGTGAAATGATAACATGAAAAATAAAATATACTATTTGCTATGCCATGTTAAAAGTAATTTATATATATAGATAGATAGATAAATAAATGAAAATCTTTGATGTGATCCATACATTTTGAGATGTATTCATTCCTTGGACCAATAATTCCTCCACAATAGCTTTGAATATCCTTGCCCCTCTATAATGAAGTCCAGTATGCTGTCAAATTTGGAGTATTAATTAGAAAAAAATCTTTAAATGTTATGATTACAACTAATTAGGAGCTCCTAAGCATATACTAAAATAAGACTTACAGGATTAATTGCTTCAACATCTCCTGTGAAGGATCCCCCATCACAATATCTAATAGAAACTCTGTTCCAATTGTAAAATTCTACAAATTTCAAAAGTATGTTAGAGAGATTTTTACCCTATATATCATTTCATCAAAATAATAGAAGAAAAATATATTAATAACAGAGCCCGTGTACTTTTACAACTTTAGTGAGGGTAGAGCGTATAAAGACTTTATCTCTACCTTGTGAAGGTAGAAGATCAATACATTAATTAATATATACTTTCTCCGTCTTATTTTATGTGGCATCATTTGATTTAGTACGATATTAAAAAAAAAAAATTTTGAAACTTATGGTTTAAAATAATTCGTAGATATTTGTCTAACTGAGAATTATTTCATTAAGGATAAAATAAGAATTTCAATATTAAATTATTTTTAATTAGGCTAAAGTAATATTTTTTTTAATGGACTAAAAAAGAAAGAGTGTCAAAATAAAATGTGATAGAGAAAATAATATTTATAAGACATACAAATTTGGTGGTGATTAAGTTTGTCTATATTCTATTCTTTTTATACCCATTTTGTTGAATTACTCAGCATATTCAGCTAGCGAATGGAATTATGTTTAGAAGCCAAGATGTCAATTGGTCAAATGTGTGTATCTAAACCTGATCAAAGTAAGTTCATATATGCATAACACATAGGAATAATAAATAATAAATAAATGTGACATGAATTAAAAATTAAATAGAAGATTACCTGGATTAAACTTGGGATTATTGGTCATCATCCCAGAGAAAGCAACTTGGTTATCCATTTTCGCACTAGATCCCAGCCTAGTCTTTTTCCTCAGAAGACAATGAGTAACATTATTGCACCATCCACCTCCCTTAAATATCCAAATTCATTTAATAAGTTGCTATTCTAAAATAGAGTAAATTCACAAGAATAAATGTTAAATTCCAAAGTAATTTTATCAATAAATCAATCTCAAGGATGGAGATTTGGTTTCGGAAAATTTTAAGTTCTATAGTATTGAAATAAATTCAATAGAGATAGATAGTGTTTTAACACAAAAACTAACCTCAACTGATATTACCCAATTATTCACTCCTGCACCTGATCCTCTATCAAGATGGTATGCTGGTGGAGTTCCATCCAAGCAAACTATAATAAACACAAGATTAACAATATTATATACATGTGTTGCGTGCCTATATATATAGAGAGAGAACTGCTAACAAATTAATCAAACATATATATAGATTAATAGATAGAACTATTTGTATTTAGGTACACCTCTACGTGTGTATACATACATGTAAACCGAGAAACATTCTAAATTACTTTAAAAAATAGAAAAGGTTTCTTTTAACCTATGTACAAACGCACAAACCAAGTAACATTCTTCAGCCAAACTAGAAAAAAGTGGAAAAAAATAAAAAAGAAGAACAATTAAAAGGGATTAATACAGAAAAGAAGAAGAAAATCACCAGCTCCTTTTCCAACGGCACTTTGAAGTATAGTGATATCAACAAGGAGACTTTCCGTTGTAACAAAAATCAGCACAGAAACAAAAAATAACAGAAAAATGGTCACCATTCTGCTATTTAACTTTTCTTAGTAATAATATTGCTAATGGTGGCAGAAGAAATACATATATATAGATTTTTGTCAACAAGGAAGCTGGTTTTATATATCAAGTAACAAGTGTGAACTAAAGCCATAAAAGGAATACTTGTAATTGTGAAATAATTGGAATTTAATTTTATTTAAAAAAATACAAATTTTGGTAATCTTGGAAAATTTGTGAAGTACAGCATTAACTTTATTTTTCCTTAATTATTTTCAGGATACGAGTAACTAACATCATATATTTTATCAATAAATACTACATCTAAATAAGGTAGTAACTGAAGTATTTACCTTTAATAGAGAAGCTACTTTTTGTGATTTAAAATGAACATACTGCAACTTCAAATCTAAAAATTAAGATTACGCAAATCAGATGGGACTAACTATGTCTGTTAAACTGCTCGTCCGGTCCCATTGTTTAAAAAAATGAAAAAATCAACCAGGCTAGTCTGAGGTTTGGGGTTGTTAGACCCCGTAATTAACTAAATGGAGGTTAATTGCTCATTCGGGAAAATTGTTGTGATTGAGGTGTATTTTAAA
>JAOTQJ010142504.1:0-36766 GCA_025642045.1 Solanum sejunctum
CATTGCGAACCTAGCATAGGGACGATCCTAATACAGTTTATGGGTGGTAGCCCGAGGGGGTTCATTGAGAACCTAGCGTAGGGACGATTCCGATATAGTTCACCACTGTTTAGTTGGTCATTTGAGTACAGATGTGTACAGATTTTACTTTACAGATTTTACAATAAAGGTAAAGCAATATAAAGAACATAAAGTACTTGATCCCAAAGTATATTTAAAGGTGGTCTCTTATCTGCAATCAGTGCATAATTTAATTTGAGTTATATTTCATGTATAGTATTTGTTGCCTTACATATTTAGTATATTATCTCGTACTGAGTCTCTTCCGAGGGACCTGCATTTCACGCTGCAGGTACAGGTGCTAATAGATCTTTCCAGTATAGTTCAGGACATTCAGCTGCCATTACCAAGCTCCAGGTTGTTCCGAAGCTTTGTACGTATTTTGAGTTTATGTATTGATATTATACAGTTAATTTAGACGGGGCCTATCCCAAATATTTATGGATACTTTCTCTCGACTAGAGGCTTTGTAGACTATGTAAACTAAAGTGTGGTCGTGTCTCGTACATTAGACACCGTGGCCCCAATGGCCTATCTATACGTATCTCCTTTTAGATTATTACCGTTTATGTTCTTAGGAGCATGCCAAACATAGAAAGTTACTTATAATATGTATACAAGCGCATAGATATAGGTTGGTTCTCCCGAGCTTTATCGGCAACACGTGCCAGTCCGCCCTAACGGTAACTAGGGGCGTGATACTTGGATAGCTTGTTATCTTTTGGAGGCATTGTTCCTAAAAATCAATGCCCCATACCACAAAGTGAGCACCATAATGTTTATTAAAGTAGGATTCATATAAGAGAATAACAAGGAATAACAAAAAATATAATGAAAGAAAGACAAATAAAAATAACTGAACCAGCACAGGTCTATAGGTACGAGACACAGGTATAACCTGTAGGGGGACCTATGAGTTATACAATAGTCTCGTAGTGCTAAGGTTCCTGGAAAGAAATATTTTTTTCATAGATACGAGGATCAGGTATGAATCATAGGATGACCAATGAGTCATAACCTGGGCTTATAGTAAGGAACATAATACAATTTAGAACAAGGCAGGTCTTATGAATCACTATGATTCATAGTTATCATTATGAGTCACACGTGGGTCTCATATGGCAAGTGTTAAGGAACTATAGGTGACTTTTGCCTCCTACGAGAGGCTACTATGACTCATAGAGTGCACTACGAGTCATAGGGGGACCTCGTAGCAGAAAATAGAAGGCATCTGTGGTGCCTATAACCTTCCCACAAAGAACCAAGAATCATTCACTCACAAAAATGAACAACATCGAAACAACACGTTATCTCAAACACACAATTACTCCAATTACTCATCATGTAAACATAATCAACCATTATCCCACAATAAAACATGATCTGTGATTACATTCAAGATATAACCAAGACCAACTAATCTCCAAACTCATAACCATCAATAATAGGACACAACAATGGCGATTCAAGAGAGTTCACAACAAATCCATACATGGGTATCTTGAATTGGTATATTTAAAACACACCAATACCCCCAAACCATACAAGAGTGACAAATTGATCACTTAGAAATCATTCACATATGATCAACATGCCAACATTACAATACCCAACAAGAACAACCACATAACTTAAAATCTTGCTAGGGGGTTTAACATGACCAAACCATAAATCCCATGCTTATATAACCATATTCTTATGAACAAACTTGATAATACTGTTACACAAACAATTATTCACCACTATATATGAGACATAGCAAGGGTGCATAACTTTAACCAAAAAAATATACCGAGTGACAGGATAAAATAATAACAAGCACTGAGGGAATAATGAAAAGTGCAAAACCCTTAAGAAATGAACTTGTCAAAAAAGATAGTTGAAAAATGACATGGGTCATCGAAAAAATCAATCGACACAATAGGGTAATTAATTTAGGAACAATTTATGCAAACTAGGGTAAGAAAATAGGGCTTTAGAGGTCAAAATAAATTTTGACCCCTTTTACATCAAATCAGGTCGACTTTAAAAATTCTGCATTTGGGGGCTACAAAACCCCGACTATGAGTGATAGGGCTTTCTATAACTCATAGGTCCTGGTCTCATAGCTTACCTTAACACTTGCAAAAATTTGAATTCATACCTGGGCACTATGAACCTCACTTATGACTCGTAAGGGACTCTACAAATCGTAAGGTTGGCTTGTAGTGTGTATATCAACTTTAAATCCTTACTATTTCCCCTTATAAGGCATCACTACAAATTGTAGTGTGCACCACAACTCGTAGGCCTGCTCGTAGGGGCTGTTCCATCTACAGTTTTCTTCAAATCTTCAGTTCTTGATCAATACCTGCAAACAAAACCTCAAAATACACCAATTTCCAAAATAACAACTGAACCAATGTTTTAACACTCAAAATAAACATCAATATATAACCTAACAATTTAAACAATCAAAATGAAATTAAAAACAAGCCAATAACCTAAAAGATACTTGGGTTGCCTCCCAACAAGCACCTTGTTTAACGTCGTGGCTCGACTTTGTCATCCTACATCATCAAAAATCTTGAATGGCCCAAACATCAGTCTTAAACTCATTTGGATGTTTTATTGATTGGCGTATGATAAACATAATTTTTGCATCATTAAACATGAACAAAAGTTGACCCGAATCCATATCCATCAAGGCTTTTTCTGTGGCTAGAAATGGTCTTTCCAATATAATAAGCACCTCAAAATCAACCTTACTATCAAGGATCACGAAGTCTGTGGGAAATATGAATTTATCAACCTTTACAAGCATATCAAAAAGTATCCTTCCGGCTTCTTTATAGTTCTATCTGCCATGAGCAACCACATTCTTGTGGTTGTTTGTGTACCAAGACTAAGCTTTTCGAGCATAGAGAGATACATTAGATTGATACTTGATACTAAGTCAAACAATTCTTTTGCAACTTCCACATGACCAATGGTACAAGGGATAGTGAATGCACCAGGATCCTCTCGCTTTTAAGCAAGACATTTGGTCATGATGGCATTACATTGTTGGAGCTCTTCCGAAAGCTCTAGGCTCAATGTGTGCTTATTTGTCACCAAATCCTTTATGTACTTGGCATATCTGGGCATCTTTTCTAAAGCTGCGAGTAGGAGAATGTTGTTGCATAATTACTTTAACATCAAAATAAAGTGTTTGAATTTGTCATCGTTCTCCTTCTTGTTAAGTCTTTGAGGAAAGGGTGGAAGAGGTTTTGGGATCATCTTAGCCCTTTCTTTCTCTCTAAATTCTTCTCTTTGCATATCGGCACTCTCCAAACCTTCTTTCTCGACCACAACTTGGTTATCAATACCCTTCTCACAAGCTTCATCCTCAACATTGGCATAGGGGTTCCGATGGTACTTTTATCACTTCTAGTCTTGACTGCCATATAATGCCCCTGATTCTTTGGATTTTGAACCATATTGCTTGGTAAAGTGCCCTTTTGGCATTGATTCAATTTCGAAGACACTTTCCTAACTTGTTGTTCCAATTGTTTGATAGCCACTGAGTAAGACTCTATCTTTCGGTTTATACTTGAAATATCTGATTTCATTTCTTTCAAAGTCTTATCATGATGGTCTAATCTCTTCAACAACTTGTCAAACATTTCTTCAATCCTAGAAGTATTTAGCCTGATATCACGGTTATGAGGTGGCACATAAGGACAATTTTATAAACATCTCTTCTACCCCAGTCAGAATTTGACACTCTCTCCCTTTGATAGTAACTACCTTGATTGTCTCTGTATGCACCTTTATGGTTATAGTTCTGACCTTGATTTTCGGAACCTTGCCTCCAATAGTCCAAGTTAGACCCTTTGGAGTTGTTCCAGAAATCCTTTACTTGGTTACTCACGAAGCAAGCATCTTCATCAAAGCATGGTTCTTTATACATGGGAGCCTTAGGAGGTTGGTGGGTTACCACTTAAACAGTTGCTTGATTTTGCTTTAAGACCAAATCCATACTCGTGTGACATTGAGTAAGTTGTTCCATGATCTCCTCGTTGACCTTTGCTTGCTCATTGTTTGTGTTGATCGCATAAGAAGTCCTCATTACACCTCACTCTCTTTAATCCAATGCTCTATTTGTTTTAACCACTGCTTCATCCTTGCAGTTATTAATG
Source organism: Solanum sejunctum (assembly GCA_025642045.1). Classification (NCBI taxonomy): domain Eukaryota; kingdom Viridiplantae; phylum Streptophyta; class Magnoliopsida; order Solanales; family Solanaceae; genus Solanum; species Solanum sejunctum. Next base: position 4,221 of record JAOTQJ010142504.1, read on the forward strand.
TAAAAGGTTGGTCAATAAACATGCATCCCATAACTGTGTCAGCATAAGCTTGACTATTTTTGTCAAAAGCTCGATAGAAAATCTCAATCAAGGAATCATAAATGATCTTATGGTCGGTAACCATCCTCAAGCATTTAGTGAACCTTTCCCATGTAGTACTAATAGAGTTACTGGCAGTTGCTCAAAATTATTTATTTGGTCTATGAGCTTAAGCTTCTTTGATCTTGAAAAATACCTCTCTAGAAACACTCTTTAAAGCTCTGCCTAGCTTGTTATTGTACCTGGAAGATGCTCAGACAACTACACAGTTGTATTACCAGTTAGTGACGATGGGAACACCCACAAACCAACTACATCTAGAGAAAGATTTTATGTCCCCATGACACTTTTACTGACGAAGACGACATTATGGATATGACGATGGGGATCCTCTAAAGGTAACCCTGTTAGCAAATCACAGGTTTAGAGCATTTGAAGTAATCCACTTGACACAGTGAACTTAGCGTCTGTCGGCAATGGTGGCAACACTATATCACCAATAACGTCCATGGCCATAGGGTTCAAGCAATATTTATTCCAACCATAAGCATTTTCGTTGAAATCCCTAAGTTGTGGCCAATTGTCCCTTGGTGTTGGATTCTCTTCTCTTCCCATATCATCATCATTCCCATCCAAGTTTTCCTCAACAGCAATATCCTCATTCACATGAGCCATTCTTCTAGTGAGTCTATGGATCCCCAAATTGATTGGAGCTTAGGGATTGCCCTGGCTCCTTGTATTGAGAATACAACCTAGTACACCCTATAAATAAGACAAACAACAAAAATTAAAAAAATAAATGTAAAATACAAGAGAATCTAGATATTAACACTTGAATTAACTACTATTGAAATCAAGTCAAGAACCTAGCTTTATTCCCCGGCAATGACACCATAATTTTTGATGTTCTTGCTTGAATAATAAAGCGGTCACTGTCAGTAATAATCGAAGGTTAGTGTTCAATTCACATGAAATATGAGGCTTGACCAAGTTAATCCACTAACAATCATTTCAAGAATTGATCACTATACTCTGAAATGGGGGTTTGTGATTCAAAATGAAGAACAAAAATAAAGACTACACTATTTATGCAAGAAGACAATCAAATTTAGGGATAACTTGAGTGTGTTTTCTATGATTCGTTGAATCAGTTACCCTAGAACACATAATTCTAATTAGGAATCCACTTGCAGGATGGTAACTTAGGTTCTTTCAGCCCTCTTGTGAAGGTGAAGGTCAAATTTCACCATAGCGGTTAGTCGACAACCATGGCGTGCGAACTAACCATTACCCATTTTCCCAGTCAACCTCTCTTTGGTCAGGTTCGATTGATTAGATAAGAACAAATTAATCGAATCCTATAATTTACTTTTCTTTTCGCATTCATCACTACCTTGGTCGAGATCGTGATAGCAAGCGGGATTTGCTGTTGGCCACCACCAACCAACAATCAAAACAAAGGAAAATAAAAAATAAATGAAAAAGTCTAGGTTATTTTAAGTCAACTATTCATGATTCCCACAACTATAAGTTGTGCGTGCTTAGCTACTCATGACTCAGGAAAAACCAACAACAATGAATAGTCGAGACATAGTTGAGGGTTTATCGAAAATATTAAAAAGCAAGAACACCTTCAAATTGAAAACCACAAGCTTGAATTAATGGCAAATCGTACAATGTGCTTTTTCAATCCCCAAAACATGGGTCTTCAAATCGGAAGACAAATATCTACACTAAACCCTAAAAATGCTCTTAGAATATTCACCAATATCTTTGAATATCGAATCTTCATTAAAAATACCTAACATTATCTATTTATACTATTTACAAAAATACCCTAAAAATTAAATAGAGAATACAACTAGCAACTATTATGTCTCGTGCATACGACTTGTAGGGTGACCTATGAGTTACAATCGGGATTTTTTAGTTAGCATTTGGTATTTTGGACTTGACTGCTATGACCCACTATTACGATTTGTTGCTTGGGCTATGAATCATATACTCTTCTCGTAGTCTAGGCCTTCAGTTCTTTGGTCTAAACTTTTGGCTCATTGTTCCTTGCTACGACCCTACTTATACAAGTCATAATGAGACCTATGACTTGTAGGGTAGCCTCATCTGGCTGACCTTCACATTGTAAATTCTTGATTTTGATTATTATTTAATGCAGCAAGGGAATCCTATGACTCGTAGGGTGGCTCGTATGGCCTTTACGTCAGCAAAATCTGTGATTTTCTCTCAAACTCATGCCAACCAAAATTTTCTACAAGAACAACACAAAAATACATAAAAACCATAAACGAATGCATTAAGAACTTGCCAAATCCCTTGTTTTAGGCATTAAATGCGTTGTATTTTGATAGCACATCGTTATGAACTATGATTTGGCTTTTGAGCACAAATACGAATGATTATGAAATGTGTTTGGCTTTTGAGCCTAAATATGTATTGAAAGGATTTGAAATTACTATTACCTCCTTTGAAAACATGTATATGCGTATGTATTCTCATGGGATGTTTTGAATTTGCACCAATGGATTGGAGAGTTAAGGTTATCCCCAAGGGCCCTCTCCCTTTCTATGAACTATGTGTCGGTATAGGTATTGAGATTTGAGGCTTATCCCTATTAGTTGAGGCATAATCCAATTGAAATATCTGAGGCTCATTCCATTAGTTGAGGCATGATCCATTGAAAATATTTTAAAAATCCTATCCGAAATGGGAGGTCTGCAGAGAAGGTTACTTCTCCAAAATAGGAACCCATAAGGAGAAGTATGGTTTACATTTGGCAAGTAAACCACCTCTTTTCAGTATAGGGGAACATCGGGATTCCAAGTAATAGCTCTCTTAGTTTTATATGTCGGTTGAGATCACATCCCAACTATACATGAGCAGTATGACATTTCATGCATCATGAATTTCATGGCAGGTTGTTATATGCTCTTCTTTGGATATATACATCTTTCTATATTATATGCCCTTGTCATCTAACATCGAATGCAGATTTGATAAGTCATTTGCATTGCATACCCACATACTTAGTACATTCAAACGTAGTAATACATACTTTTTGCCTACATGATCTAACCATATAGTGACCGAAGAATACCTTCATCCACCGTTTGATAGCTAGATCGGATTTGAGATATTTGTTATGGTGAGTCCTATCTTCCTAGGGCAAGCCACCATTCCTCTACCTATAAAGTCTTGTTTACGTTATTTACTTTGAGGGTGAGCTCGGGACGTGTCTCTGTCTCCATTCTATCTTATGACTAGAGACATTATTGGACATCTTGTACACTCTTGTCGGTTCTATATGTTCATATGTTATATTTGGAGCCTATGATCATGGTCATCTATTCGATATGGACATTATGGATTAAATTATGAGAATAATAATAATGAGTATGTATGTTTTGCTGTGGAAATGTAGAAGATCCTAAGTCATGTATTTCTCCTATAGAGTTTGGCATAGTTACTTGCCCCTTAGTTCTTATGTGTTATATGGTATGTGCTATGTGAATCCATGTTAATTCCTTATCTCAATGACATCCCCATAGAGTGAGTCTAACTTTCCCGTCCTATAAAACTATGTGTTTACTATTTGTATATATGTTTTCAAACAAATGATGTGAATATAGATATTTGAGGCTTGTTTAGGGACTCTTGGGTTCCCATGCGCCATGTCAATCCTAGACCTTAGCTATAATTATGACAGAGATGGTATCAAAGTACTAGGTTTATAAATAGTCCTTGGAGTCCAACATACCAGGTCAAGTAGAGTCTTATTCATGGGTGTTGAGCATGCCACATCTATGTGTAGGAGGCTACAAGGCGTTTTAGGAAATATTTCATTGTTTTATGATTCTTGTTATGCCATAAAGTGTTTCTTAAGGTTTCCTATCTCCATCCCTCCCTACTAAATAGGGAGAGTTACTTTGGGCCCATAATATAATTTAAGCAAGAAAGATGTTATAGCTTATATTATAGATAAGGTCAAAAGTGAGTTGGTGAAGGATGTGCATCATTTGACAAGATTGGGGAATTGGGTTGAGTGAATCTAATGATGGTATCGTTCATGTTTAAAAAGGGCTAAATCTTCTATGGTTATTGATATCAAGGCAAAGTAAGACTTAGAATCAGCATTGGTTGAGTCAAAGAAGTTAGCAATCGTAAAGAAGATAGAGGTCTTCTCCCTAGGGGGATATGGTGTGTTTCGATATCAAGATCAGTTATGTGTTCATGAGGTAGATGATCTTAGTAGGGTGATAATGAGTGAAGCCTATAACTATCATTATTCTATTCACCCAGGATCCACTAAGATGTATCAGTACTTAAGGGGGGGTGTATTGGTGGTATGCTACGAAGAAAGACATAGCCAAGTTTGTATCCTAATACCCTAATTGTCAACAAGTGAAGGTAGAGCACCAAGGGCCAGGTGGTTTGACTCAACTATTCAAAATTCCTATTTGAAAGTGGGAAGATGGGAACATAGATTTTGTGGTTGGTTTGTCTCAGACCTAAAGACAATTTGACGCAATTTGGGTTATATTGATTGTATGACTAAGTGGGTTATTTCCTACCGGCCAAGAATACATTTAGTGCCAAAGGTTATGCAAGTTTGTTCACCCAAGAGTTGGCAGGGTTGCATGGTGTACCTAGGTCTATCATATCGAATCATGGTATCTAATTTACTTTACACATTTGGAGGTTGTTTCGAAGAGGACTTGGTACTAAGGTGAAGTTTATTAGAGAGAGGTTGAATATGGCCCAAAGTCGCCAAAAGTCCTAGTGATTGGCTTCATGTGAAAGTCTCACCTATGAAAGGTGTAATGCATTTTGAAAAGAAGGACAAGTTAAGGCCTTGGTATGTAGGTCCTTCTGAGATTGTTAAAGCAGATTGGGAATGTAGCTTATAGGTTGGATTTGTATTCGGATTTGAGTTCTATTCACCGATTTTCTATGTGTCCATGTTGATGAAGTTGGTTGGTGATACTAGTGCTATTACGCCTTTGGAAGATGTTGAGGTTAAGGAGAACTTGTCTTATATGTCATGACCCAAGCATAGGGCCTAGATGTTACATAACACATGGAAAACCCAAAGGGACCCCAAGAAGGCCTCTTAACATATCATTACACATCTTTGGTTGCTGAAGCAATAAAATAATGATACTAATTAGGGGTAAACGCTGATATGGGACATCTTTCAATCATAAAACATAAAAGAGACAAAGAGAGTCAAGGCTCATAGCATCATTACATAACTTGTACAACAACACCTCTAAACATAGAACTTAGCCGGGGCCAAAAAGTACAACTGGGCTCACCATTATAGTCATAAGTATCTAACATAAAAGAAGTTAATACATAACATAATCAAGAGAAGCATGTCCTCGGAGTTGATGACTCACCAACTTGCTTGTGAATAATTGTAGTAGCCACGTGGAGGAGGATGATGATCAAGTGGAGCTATGACTCCTACATGGTAACATCATATAGGCATAGAGTATGCATTAGTACATTTGAATATACCAAGTATGTAGGATGCAATGCAACAAGAGATAGGCAACATAATCGAAATGCATAATTAGGCAATAAATGGGCATATAGAAGTATGGCATGTATGAGTGATGCTTGAAGTAAAACATGCTTACATAGCATATATTACATGTGTAGTAGAATACCATCATCATAGAACAAGCAACTTAGTAATCCAAGTACAAGGTAAACCACTCCTTATTAGTGATTGAGGTACTAACCCCTCAGTTGACGAACATTACCACCCTACGCAAGAAGTGATTGAGGTACCAACCCCTCAATTGGTTGATGGCTTACAACTCCAATCCAAGGCAATTAAGGTACCATCCCCTTAATTGGTTGACAGACATGACCACTCTCCACCGGAATTGATTGAGGTACCAACCCTTCTATTGGTTGATTCCCCATCTGAGGCGATTGAGGCGTCACCCCTCAAATGGCTATAGTCAACTCACAACACAATAGATACTTCTCATGAAATCAATATATGCATACCATCCTTTCATCAAAACGTCACTTAGTTCATATGCCATACATTAGGCCTTCAACAACTCAAGAAATATAATTCGCATATTTTATCAAACACTTGGCGGGTGTGTAATGCTAGTGTTAAATGAAATTCAAGAGTGAAATCATGAAAGAAAACTTAATGTAAAACCACCCACCAATACTTGGTAACACCCTCATGCAATATATATCAAAACCCTTCATGAAATCTCAAGATAGACATACGATTCATACTCAAAACATGCTTAAGTAATCACAGTTTTACAAGATCCCAACATAGTTCATAGTCTAATTCATAATAAAAAAAAAAACCCATAAGTAAAATCAAATTAAAAACTAGTAATTTAGGTGAAAAGTAAGCTTGGGCACCATGGGTGAAAGGACCCAATGGTTGAAAACCACATACCTTAGCTTTAGAGAATTTCTTGATGAAGATTGAATTGTAGACTTGAAGCTTGAGTGAAATCCTTAAGTTTCGGAATGAATTTAGAACCCTTGATTTTGAGTAAAATATTTGTATAAGTATTTGGGAGAGTATTGGGGAATGTCTTGTATGATATAAAGTTGAAATATGGCTAAGTATAGGTATTTTAATGCATTGGAAGACTTATGCCCAAGAAGCAAAAGACTTGAACCAAGATTAGAAAACTGGCAACAAAATAACATAGGTCCGCGTCTGGTCTACGACGTGGACCCAACGATGAGGACATTTTACACAAGTCCACGATGGAAATTAAAGTTTTGGGAAATTGAAATTTTCATACAGTTGCTCTAAAATTGGGGTTAGACCCATCTCCCACTCAACTCTTCGCCCTAATCAAGAATATGAAGTCCAATTTTTGATATCATGCACAAATTTTGAGCTATATGGAAATTACGATTTCGGTTATTTTAGAGGAAGAATTTTAGGCACTTTTTCAGGTTGTTTCAATATCTCTCCCCGGGGAATATTCATCCTCGAATGTCAAATAAGCCTACATAAGAAGAGGAAATCATGAGAAAATCAGCCCCAACAAGAATGCAATAATGCTCTTAAACACCATTTTCAAAATCTCAACATAAACATGAATGCATGCAAATGACTTAGGGGCTAAAACATAAGACTTGAAATCACTTAGAGGACTTAGAATTAGCACATTAGGCTTGAGTAAAATGGAAGAGATAAGGATATCACTTTTGCATGTCTGCTTCGGCCTCTTATGTAGCTCTTTTTACTTGTTGATTCCTCCAAAGAACCTTAACGAAAACTATATCCTTGTTTCTCAACCTCTTCACTTGTCTATCCAAGATCTCTATTAGAACCTCTTCAAAAGTCAGGTTGTCTTCAACAATACCCACAACATTCAATGGAACAATGGCATTCGGATCACCCACACATTCCTCAACATGGATACCAAGTGCATTCACTAGGCAACTCCAACTCATAAGCCACCTTGCCAATCCTCTTCAACACCCCATAAGGACCCACAAAACTCAATTTACCCTTCCTAATAAAATGAACCACAACCTTTATGGGTGAAACCTTGAAATATACCCAATTACCAACTTCAAATTCAAGCTCCCTTCTCCTCACATCGGCAAAGGACTTTTGACGGCTTTTGTCTATCCTCAACATTTCTCTAATCCAATTTATCTTCCCCATAGACACCATCACACAATCTGTACCCATTTCCCCAATCACCCAATAGGTGACATACAACGTCTACCACAGTGGGCCTTAGAAGGAGCCATACCAATGCTAGAATGATAGCTATTATTATATGAAAACTCAATCAACGAAAGGTGATCATCCCAACTACCCTTAAACTCTAAAACATAATCTCTAAGCATATCCTCAAGAGTTTATATAGTCATTCTGGCTTGGCCATCCGATTAAGTGTGAAAGGACGTACTAAGCTTTACCTTGGTACCAAGACCTCTTCAGAAGGACCTCAAAAGTGTGAAGTGATTTGACCACCATGATCTGATATGATAAACAAGGATACCCCATGCAATCTCACCAACTCATAAATGTACAAGTTAGCGTACTCTTTGGAACCATAAGTAGTCTTAACTGGTAGGAAATGAGCATACTTTGTCATTCTATCAACCACAACCCAAATAGAATCAAAACCCTTTCTAGTCTTAGGCAATCTAACCACAAAATCCATATTAACATCCTCCCACTTCCAAGTAGGAATCTCTTATGTCTTTGGTTAGGCCACCCGACCTTTGATGTTCAACTTTGACTTGTTGGAAATTATGACAACTGAATACAAATTTGTCAATGTCTTTGTTTATACCTCCCCATCAAAACATATCCCTTAAATCTCTATACGTCTTTGTAGAACCAGGGTGAATAGAATAAGAAGAATTACGAGCCTCATCAAGGATCTTCTCTCTCAAGTCATCAACACAAGGCACACATAACCTACCTTGGTACCTAAGGGCACAATCTTCCCCTTGGGAGAGAACCTCTACCTTGCCCTTTCTCACTAAGGCATTCAATTCTAACAAACAGGGGTCAAGATATTGCTTTTACCTCATCAACCAAGGAGGATTTTGAATCATCAACAACCACAATACAACCCTTATCGACCTCTTCAAACCTAACACCAAACCTAACCAACTAATGGACCTCTGTATCCATATTTTTTCCCATACTATCAACATGAGCTAGGCTACCCATAGATATCATAGTCAAAGGATCTGCCATAAAATTAGCCTTACCGAGATGATAATGTACACTCATGTCATAATCCTTAAGAATCTCTAACCACCTTCATTGCCTCAAGTTGAGATCTGTTTGAGTGAACACATATTGGAGACTCTTATGATTGGTAAACACATCAACATGCACTTCATACAAATAATTGAACCAAATTTTCAATGCAAATACCATGACGGCCAATTCAAGATCATGAGTAGGATAATACTTTTGATGCACTTTGATTGTCCAGAAGCATATGTTATTACCTTACCATTTTAATCAAAACACAACCCAAACCAATCCGGAGGCATCATAATACACAACAAACCCTTCCAACCCTTCTTATAAAGACAAAATAGGAGTGGACACAAGTTTATCTTTCAAAGTTTGGAAACTCTTTTCACACTCTTAGGTCCACACAAACTTAACCTTATTTTCAGTCAACTTAGTCAAGCGATAAGAAATAGAGGAGAACCCATTCACAAACCTCCGGTAGTAACTTGCTAAGTAAGAAACTTCTAATGTCCAGTAGAGTCAATGGTCTAGCTCAATTTCTAATCACATCTGTCTTCTTAGGATCCATCTTAATACCATGCCCGACACCATATGACCTAGAAAGGTAACCTCTTTTAACCAAAATTCACACTTCTCATATTTGGCATACAACTTCTCATCTCTCAATTTTGGCAACACCACCCTCAAATGATTTACTGCTCCTCCTCACTATGCGAGTAGATTAAAATATCATCAATGAAGACCACCACAAACAAATTAAGGTAGGGTTTAAAGACCTTAATCATAAGATCCATGAAGATAACCGGTGCATTGGTCAACCCAAAAGATATAGCCACAAATTCATACTGCCTATACCTAGTTCGGAAAGCCATCTTGGGAATATCACACTCCCTCACCTTTACTTGATGATACCCTAATAGAAGATCAATCTTAGATAAGTGACTAGCCCCTTGAAGTTGGTCAAACAAATCATCAATCCTTGGGAGAGGGTACTTATTCTTGATGGTAACCTTATTAAGTTGCCGATAGTCAATGCATATTCTTCAAGAACCATCTTTTTTCTTCACAAATAACACTGGTTTACCCCAAGGTGATTGGCTAGGCCTAATAAAACACTTCTCCAACAAATCCCTTAATTGCTCCTTAAACTCCTTTAACTCTGTCGGGGCCATACTGTAAGAGGGAATAAAAATGGGTTGAGTATCGGGAAGGAGGTCTATACCAAAGCCTATTTCCCTTTTGGGTGGAATATCGAGAAGGTAATTTGGAAAGACATCAAGGAACTTATTTACCACCAGAATCAACTCTATAGGAAGGACCTTGGACTCAATATCACTAACCCTCACAAGATGATATAGACACCCCTTAGAAATCATTCTTTGGGCCTTAATGCAAGAGATTGACCTACCCTTGACCACTACATCATGACTCTCCCACTCAAGGATAGGTTCATTTGGGATTGGCTCTTGGCCTATGAGTTCTACAATCAATAAAGGTATAATATGCGTGCAACTAATATATTACAAGAATAACATCAAGATCCACCATATCCAACTTAACAAGTCACAAGGTAATATTTAATGCAAGATGCAAATGGGATAATTTTTATAGACCTTTCTAGCAACAATAGATACACCAAAAGAAGTAGGTACCTCATAAGACTCATACAATAACAAAAGGAGTAACAAAAGCATAAGTTGCACCCAAGTCTATCAATGCATACACATCAAAATCAAAGACTTTTAACATATTGGTGAAGACATCGGGTACCTCATTAACCCCTTGTCTCCCTTGGAGTGCATAGAACTGATTGTGCCTTGGGCACCACCTTGTTTACCTCCTCTCCCCAAAAGAATTGCATTAGCACCCTAGCCTTGTGGATGAACATCTTAACCTTGTTTCGATTATGAGAACAAGCCATCATCTTGTGACCTACTTCTCCGCAACTATAGCAAGCATTGGTATCCTTCAAGCATTGGCCACCATGACCCCTACCACACTTTGGACACATAGCATTAGGCACCACACCACCATCACCATGGGCCCTTGGTAGTCATTGGAAAACCTCCTATTAGGACCATGTGAGAACCCTTGGCCTTGATGGAACTGGCAGCCTTTGCGACTTTCGAATTGACTATCAAAATGGGCCCTCTTGGCCTCATTACTCGTCTTTCTCAACTTCTCCTCCTCTAATTGTTCGGCATAAGTAATTAAGTGGGACAAAGCCATATCACTAATCAACATGGCGATACAACAATCTTCACTCATTAAATTGGATACACCCATCACAACTTATTCATTCTAAACCTTGGGTCAGTAGCCAAGTGAGGAGCATATTTTGAGATTTGGTTGAACTTGAGGGCATGCTCCCTCATACTCATAGATCCCTGCTTCAAATTCATGAACTCTATCATTTTGGCTTCTCTATGCTCAAAAGGAAAGAACTAATTGAGTAAAGATGCCTTAAACTTCTCCCATAAAACCACATTGTTTCCCCTTCTCCTCCTTCCTTTGAGTATACCATATTTTTTCCACCCGTTAAGTTGGTAGGCTGCCAACTCCGCCTTCTCCTCCGGCCTTACACCCATGATAGCTAACACTTTGTATACCTTATCAATAAACTCTTGAGAGTCCTCATCTACCTTAGACCCACTAAACTATGGTGGGTTCATCCTCATAAAGTCTCCCACCCAAGATGTTGAATTAGGAGCATAAGGGGCTTGACCCCCTTGTTTGACTTGATTAGCCACAACTTGAGATAACAAGGTGAGAGCATCCCAGAGCTCTCCATCAGCTGGTTGTTCCTAGGGTATGCAAGCTCTTTATTCTCTTGAGTTATGCATGATCTACCATAACAAAGAACATTCATTAGGGAAAAAAACCTTACCTTTACTTCTATAGCATGACATAGAGAAAAAAGAAGAGAAACATTTCCTAAAACATTTCATAGCCTCCAACTCATAGTTTTGGTGCACAACACAACCATGAATAAGACATTAGTCAATGTGGTGTGTTGGATGCCGAGGACCATTCACAACCTATTGCTCTGAAACCAAGTTTGTCATAATCCAAACCTAGTGCTTAGACATGACATAGCGCATGGGGAACTCGAAGGAACCCTAAGCAAGCCTCTTGAAATATCATTGCATATCCTTGGTCATGAAAGTAATAAAATAGTGACAAGAAAAAGTAAATAGGGATAAACTAGGCTCTAGGACATCATTTATATTATAAAACATCAAAGAGTCAAAGAGAGTCAAGGCTCATAGCATCTTTACATAACATGTACAACAATACCTCTAAATATAGAACTTAGTAGGGGCCAAGAAAAATAATGGGCTCACCCTTATTAACATAAGTAGCCAATATAAAAGGATATAATACATAGTATAATTAAGAGAAGCATGACCTCAGAGTTGAGGACTCGTCAACTTGCTTGTGAGTAATTGTACTAGCCATGTGGAGGAGGACGAGGATCATATAAAGCTCCGGTTCCTACATGATAACATCATGTAGGCATAGAGTATGTGTTAGTAAGTTTGAATGTACTAAGTATGTAGGATGCAATGAAATAAGAGTTAGGCAACATAATCGAAATGCATAATTAGTCAATAAATGAGCATATAGCTATATGGCATGCATGAGTGATGCTTGAAGTAAAACATGCTTATATAAAACATATTACATGCATAGTAGGAGACCATCATCATAGACCAAGCAACTTAGAACTCGAAATACAAGGTAAGCCACCCCTTAGTAGTGATTGACATACATACCCCTCAATTAGTTGACGGACATGACCACCCTTCACCAGATATGATTGAGGTACCAACTCCTCAATTGGTTGATGGGTTACCAATCCTATCCAAGGAGATTGAGGTACCACCTCCTCAATTAGTTGAAAGACATGACCACCCTCCACAGAAAGTGATTGAGGTACAAACTCCTCAATTGGTTGATGTCTTACCACCCCCATCTGAGTTGATTGAGGCATCACCCCTCCATTACATATGGTCAACTCACAACATATGTATATCATACTTTCATTATTATAAAGTTACTTAAATCATATGCCATGCATTAGGTCTTCAACAACTCAATAAATATAATTCGAACATTTTATCAAACACTTGGCAGGTATGTAATGCTAGTGTAAAATTATGCAATTTAAGAGTGAAATCATGCAAGAAAACTTAATGTAAAACTACCCAAGAACACTTGGTAATACTTTCATGCAATATACATAAAACCCTTTATGAAATCTTAAGATAGGTGTAAGATTCATAGCTCAAGACATTCTTAAAAAGTCACACATTTACAAGACCCCAACATAGTTCATAGTCAAATTCATAATAGAAAATCTATAAGTAAAATTAACTTTGAAACTAGTAATTTACGTAAAAAAGAAGCTTGCGCATAATAGGTGAAAGGACCCAATAGTGTAAGCCCACATGCCTTAGCTTTGGAGAACTTCTTGATGAAGATTGGAATGGAGACTTGAAGCTTAAGTGAAATCCTTATGATCTGGAATGAGTTTGGAACCCTTGAATTGGAGTAAAATATTTGTCTAAGGTTTTTGGAGAGTATTGGGGAATATCTTGTATGATATGAAGGTAAAATATGGCTAAGTATATGTATTTTATGCATAGAAAGACTTAGGCCCAAGACCCAATAGCCTTCGACTGAGATTAGAAAACTGGTAGAAAAATAACATAGGTTAGCATTTGGTCAGCAATTCAGACCCAACATGGAGGACACTTTTACATAAGTCCGCGATGTCTACGCATCGCGGTACCAAAGCAAAATGATTTTGAAAATCAAAATTTTGAGAAATTAAAATTTTAATACATTTGCTTTAAAATTGAGGTTAAACCCATTTCTCACTCAATTTTGCCCTCTGATCAAGAATATGAAGTCAAATTTTTGAGATCATGTATGAATTTGAGATATATAGAAATCATAATTTTGGACATTTCTGAGGTACATTTTCTGGCACTTTTGGGGGTCATTTCATTATGAGGAAGTTCTGTTGAGATTTTGGACAGACAAGTGAAGCGACTTTAAAATAAGGATGTGGCATCAGTTAAAAGTACTTTGGAGAAATCAATATGTGGAAAGTGCTACATGGTAGGCAGAGTTGGACATGATGTAACAACAACCCCATCTTTTCCAATCTAATCAAACCTAAGACATTAGGTTCTTCCTTTTCCTAGTGGTACTAATTCTTTCAGTTTTGAGTTTCATGACATACATGAATACATGTGCACAAAAATAATTTTTATGATGTTTTGAATGAATTAAGTAAGTTTTGATATGAGTTTTAATGACTTCATGATTTTCAAATGATGAATTATGCATTGTACCTTGTGTTTGGATGTTTTATGTTCTAAGTTAAGCCTTTCAAGCCTTGTTCTAGCACATTCAAGGATGAATATTCCCGAGGAGGAGATGATGTAAGGACCCCAACTTTGTATAACCTCAATGGGGTATGGAAATTTGGTGCAGAAAATTTTTGGACCAAGGTAACGCTTCATGGAAGCCTTCACAGTCCGTATGATGCTTTGCGGACAATGTGAAGCCTCCTTGAAGAGGCCTTTAGCCTTGTGTGAGGTGTGAGGACCTTGGTCTGGAGTCTAAGACAAGGCATACCATACTTGGACCCATTACTGGCCGTGTGAGATCATATGAACTGTGTAGTGGACTATATGGTATTTTTAGGCTTGAGACTCCACAGTTTTGAGCCTAAGTAATATGGTATGGCCAAGTAAATGGTCTGTACAAGGTGATTTTTAGAGCAATAGCATCAAAAGATAATTTTTGATGCAAAAATAAATCCCAATGATGGTGCATGACAAGTGTGCAATGTGCACCTGCCGCGGATGAATAGTTAACTTTTGTCCAAAATTTTCTACAAGATCAGAAAAATCATTCGAAGAATTTTTGATAAAAAATACCAAAAATGTCACAAATCTGCGCTGCTAACACTATGTCCTGAGGTGAACCTTTTTTTCAAATTTTTGTGAGGGGCATTCCAGACCTTTCTCGATACCTCCCAAACTCAAAACATGATCTAAATGGGTTGGTTTTAGTGTATAAAGGGTTTTGAATCCCATTTCAAGTGCTTTCTAAGTTCTAGAAAATAACTAGGCTAAAGAGAAGAGAAGGGAGCGAGGAATCGAGGAGAATTCTTTGAGGTTAATTGCCAAAGGCTTCACACTAGGTATGTAAGGATAAAGTAAACCATGAGATTATTTTCCCATGTGCCCTATTGATGGTAATAGAGGAGTTGAGAGTCCATGAGTCCCCATATATGTTTCTTGAAATATTTTCTTGATTATATTCTTGAAAATTATATCTATTACATGTATTTTCATATGTTGATGATCATCATAAACTGTTTCCTTGAATTAAATCTTTCTCATGAGATATTATATAAAACCTATATGTTGATTTGTGAAAGCATGCATGAATGAACCTAGGCATAAAGTCTAGAGCCTTGAATATAGTATGTTGATGGTAATCTTGATGTGAGTATGAGGTAGCGTTAATTAAGCTTGATGATCCTATGAGTCTTTAATACTGAGTTCTTGAGTTTTGTCTAAATGACTTATTCTAAAATGATGATCTGAGTCCTTGAGTTCTTAATGAGAATTAAGTTAATTGAGATGAGTTAAAGTATCTGAAGAAAATAAAGGACTTTAGAGTTTGAGTTAATAAGTTGATAAGAGTCTCCATGAGACTAATATTGTTGGTGAGTACCTCCATGAGGCTAATTGACATAAGGAGGAGTCTTATGAGTATTGAGTCTTGCGAGAAGTATTGAGCACCAAAATGGGTAAGAGTGAGTTCTACTCGCACTCATTAACTAGGTTGCCAAGCATAGATGAGGATTGAATCATTACTTTAGATGGTCCCTTCTTGAGGTAAAGTCCCTAAAAGACATAGAGAACTTTAGAGTTTATATACCTTGTGCATCATAGGCATTCTTTACCTGGCAAGTACGGAATAGTTGTGGCAACATCAGCAGGATTGTTGTATAATCACTGAATTATAAGTAATTGTTGTCGGGTAAAAGAAACTGTCAAAAAGTTTCCACCTTGAGTACGCTAAGTCGAGTTGTGTTGAGTTCCATTGAGATGAGTTGAGTTGAGTTGATTGATGAGGTTTGATTGGTTGATAGGTCACTTGTCTACTCTTTGTTCTTGCTTTGGATAGACATTTGACATTCTAATTGAGTATATTCTGAGCTGATGTTATTTCTATATTATTCTACTCATTTTTATTTCATTCAACCATTTTATATACTCCTACATTCCATGTACTGACGTTCCCTTTGTACTATATCATTTTATGATACAAAGGCAGGAACTAGAGATCGTCAACAGGCGCATCGTTCAGGATTTGAGCATTTCAGCTGTGTTGGTTAGCCTCCTTTACTTCGGAGGATAGTTGTATTTATTTTCATCTTGCTTATTAGCATTAAATTTGAGTTAGCTTTATTTTATTTGAGGAAGCTATGGGTCTGTCATTGGCAGCATCTAATAGTGATAGAGGTTTGATAGACTAATGTTGAGTATTGATGTTGAGACTTGTTGATCTAGTTATATATTGAATGAATGGATGTAATGAGTCCAAGTAATTCGCTTGGGGACTCAATAGTATTTGAGTGACGGCCATATTTGGGGTACCCTCCCACGGTGTGACAAATTACTTACGATATTTTGAAGCCTCAAGTTTGACTAATAAGTATCAAGGCGAAGCTATGCTCACAATTATTAACACGGTCGTAAGTTCATCCTCAAAGACATTTCTAATTCCTTTACTTTCAAGAAGATTCCACATATGCAATTCATATGCTATTAGTCATTTTTTAAGGAATCAAACAACACTTACCCTCAACAAAAGAGAAGAGCATACATTATCTCACCCATATAATTGTCCTTATTTTCAATCGATCAAGGGTTAAAAGGAATCTAATTTAGGGTCACAAAGGATTTGCTAATGGCTTGAAATGTTAACTTAGGGAAGGTAGGAAATATTTGGGTAATAGTAACTCAACCCTCCAACATTCACCTTAGCCATATGCTTTGCTTCTTTGTTTCTCATCGCATGCCCACACTTTTCAACCTTTACCCCCTTTCTTTCTTTACTTAAACTTTCTATTTTCCAAATTTCCACTATTATGCCTATTTTATTTACTTTAAGCTTGAAGGATTTCATTCATAATTTTCTTTTGCTTTTTTTTTCAACTTTCTTTTATTTTTCTTTCATGTGCAATCCTTCGGTCCATTTCTCTTTCCACTTCCTTCTGACTCACCCTTTCCTATAACTCAACCGCTCACCACATAGGTTCATCAACACCCCAAATTTAGTCCTTTGGCCTCAATTCCTTTCCAAATCCAGGAGGATAGGGTTCAAATATGGGTTCATGACCAAAAAAGTAAAAAAAGTATGACTTGTAGCTTGGTTGCTAAAGAATAGTTCTAGGCTCAAATGGGGACAATTAGGGGAATCATTTTGCATGATTGGTTGGCTTTTGGCTAATGCTGGTGACATCAAAATGATCTTTGATCATTTCTCCAATATTAGTTCCACCGAACACCCTAATCAAGAGACTAACCGTATAAGTTTTGGTCAAACACGCACATGTATTTCAAGTAAAACTCGCTACACGTGGGACAATGGACATCAAATTCAAACACAAACCTAACAACACTAGTTTGCAATGACCGATCATGGCATATCCAAGCTTGATACTCAGTTAGTCATAACAAGATACTTCCAACCCATGCATATATTATTTTCAATAGAAATGGACTAATTGGTGAGTCATCACACATTTCTCATCCATGGTACCATCCAAGTCAAAGATATTGATAATCAATAGGGGTGGGCATGGTATGGCATATACCAAATATCATATTGAAACAAAATTATTTTATCCCATGGTATGGTAATTATGGTATTTGATATGTTATTTGATATGACTTATAATTTTTTTTATATTTGAAATGATATTTGGTATTTAAAAAATAAATACCGAAAGATAGTATGCCATACTGAATATATATATATATATATCGGCACTCCCATTACTAACCATGGTGAAGAAAAATTTGAGAAAAATATTTTTTAAAGTATTGATTAGCTTTTGCATTATTCATTGTCCATAACTTGGAAATGCATATAGTGTTTGATCAGTTAATTGATTAGCTTGAGATGTTTTTAATATTATTAAGGTTAGACTTCTTTATTATATTAATATATTAATACAACATTAAAATAATTATTGTTACCAAATAATCATACCATAAAATACAAAAATAGAAATTAGAAATACCAAACCATATCGAGCTAATTTGATATAGTAATGGTATCGTATTTTTAGATACCGAAAACCAAAATTGTCATTTCGAATTTTTAAACATCATACCATACCATACCGTACCATGCCCATCCCTAATAATCAATACTCAAATTGTTGAAGGACCCAAAACATGGCATTTTAAAACACAGCTTTACGCATATGCTTGGGCTTTGACACATGAATGGAAAATGATTTAACCACACAATTACAAACCAAAATGAAAATATTATCCAATAAAAATGAAGAAAATACATACATCCCTTAAAAAGAATAGCATTGTCCTCAATACTAACAAAATGAGAATAAGCGTAAAAGAAGAAGAGTGTAAGAATCCCACTGAATCATGCATGTAGAGATAGACATAGAGAAGTTGAAGTAATCTGTGAAGGGGCACTTGTTCCTTATAAAGAACCAACATATGGTAGCAATGTAGGAGAGATAGTTGGTATAGAATTAGTCTGGGTCGGAGAAAACTCTGATGGAGGAATGGGAGTCTAGGACTCAGATGATCCTGCAGTAGTCTCCATAGAAAGAGTGCACCCACTAGGGCCAATATCGACAATTCATGTAAAGAAACCATAGTAGCAACCCTTGGGGTCACCTCGACTCATAGATCCTTAGCCTTAATGGGCTCCTCATCGCTCTTTGGGATCATCACAACATGCTCTGTCTTAATAGTACCCGCAGCTGGAGTACTAGTCTTAATACAGTACCTATACCAGGACGGACCACCAGCATACTCAAAAGAGAAATAATGTTTGTCGACCTCAACTCATTCATATCTCACCTTAATCTAACAATATTGAATTTCAAGGCTATCACATCAGCACCACTACCACCCTATCTTCTCAGAATCCTTCACACAAACTATAAGATGGTCAAGTCTAAATCCATACTTCTACAAAAGCTACTTCTGCCCCTTCATGTCATCCTGAATAGGTGCAAGCATGCCTATAATGAACTAATAAACCATATTAGGATCTACATCAGTGACTCTCAACATTCAAATATTTGCAGACTAGCCCAATTGACCTATTTGGATAATAGCAGCCTGAGTCCATAGAGGTTGAGAAGTGAGGACAAGAGTAAGAGCAGGTGCAGGTGAGAAAGAAGAGGTAAGAACTGATCTAGGAGGCATCTCTGTGGCACGTGAATACTCTGTCGAACCTGCCTCCAACTACTCCACATCAATCATCGAAGTGTCAAATAATTTCTTCTTCTTCCTCTTTTCATCCTCATACCTCTGTTACTCCACCTCTATGTGCCTGTTATAAGTGGAAGATGATAGAGTGATCTCAATATTAGTCTTCTAGATAAATGGTACTCCAATATTTTGGCATAGGGTTGTGATTAAGATCAGGAATAGTAGTGAAGTTTGTTGCTGCTTTGTCCTCAACAAGAGCTTTAAGGCAATGATTACACCCAAGTTTAACTTTCTCCTGTCAATGATACATTCAACCAAAAAAGCTTTTGAGTGCTACAGAATCACATCATTTTTCGAAGGAATAATGTTGCTTCTTGTGAAGCCAAACCAATATTGAGTTGAGATATTCAAAATCTTTCTTTTCAATGATTGCACCCTCTATAAGCCACCTGGGGAGAGAGAGGGGGTAACATCACAAAGCAATGGTGATAGCCACATCCATACCTTCAAATCACCAAGGTATGACATTCTCCAACTAAACACCTTAATACGTTATTGATGTTGATTTCGTGCATAGTACCACTTTCTCTCATATTTCCACCTCATCTAAAGAATTGCGAATCACTTTAAATCTTCCCTACTTTTTCGGACCAACAGGTCATAGGCATCATAAAACTCTCACACCCAAGACGGAATATATGAATCATAGAGTTTTCAAAATTATTAGAACCAGTAAAACCATATAGTGACCTAGACCTTAGGGTACCTATCCAATATATAATCCGTGGATAGATGTTTCATTTCTAGAATTGATCCTGCTATAACAATCCAACCTAGAGCCTAGTCATTACATGGAAAATAAGATATCTAAAGACACCTCACCCAAGCCACCTTTAATATCTAAAGCATTCATAAGCAAACATTACGAAAGTAAAATGACGAAAGAACTATGGGATCATATTATGACTGACGCAACATTAAAAAGGAAACATTAATATTTGTCCATAAAGACTATTGACTAAACCATAGATGGACAAAACCTGTAACGACCAATTTCTATCAAATAGAAAAGACGTCAATTTTTAACAACATAGAAAGTAAAGGCCTCAAATGGCAAACATATACGTAGTGTTTGAAGAACATAGCAAGAATGAAAATGGTAGAGACTCAAACTAAGGGCTTACCATAATAAAATTATTAGTCTTGAATACCATAAAACTAGCTATAAGTTGGTGGAGGAGTACCTGTCGCTACTGGGTAAATCATACAGAAAAAATATGTGGTAGTAATTTTGGAATGTGGTAAGTATGTAAGATGCAATAGAATGTGAAATTGTAATGCCATAATTCGTAAGTAAAACATACATATATAAGATGGTAAAAGTGCATAAATATGAGTTTAAGCATGCACAAGGAATATTGCTCAATATGAATGAGAATCAATGCATGAAGGATCACATGTAATGGAATCATACCATAGAGTTATAAACTTATGGGAGCGGACCTTAACTGACATATAAGACCATGGGAGCTACTATGCAATCCAATATAACCCCCTATGTTAGTATGGCGAGACCACTTATCGGGTGGAGTTCTGCACTTCGCATGCATCTTTATATAACATACATGGCCTACGTGGATCTACTTGCCTAGGCTACAAGGGCTTATATAATGGTACATAGTTATCGGACAATGAGATTCATCTCTAATGGGTCGTGCCTCGATTAAGGGAATAACCTTATTCTCAAGGTCCTCTCAGTACTAACTCATCCCACAGAATCTTTAAAATATGTATTTAGTCATTTTATGACACTTAGAATCATAAGTAGCAAAATCGTAACAGTATCTCAAACTTAAGGAACCTAAAAGTGAGAATTTTTCTTTCATCCTGGGGACCTTCCTAAACATCTTTAGGGAAATTGTAAACATTCTTATATTTTTGACAAATTGTAACTCTTAAAATTAACTTTAGTTCCCTAATCATTATAATAAATCATGCAAAACTTGAGTTGAAACTTAGTGGGCTAACTTTTAAGCTTAACACATAATAAATCATGAAAAGTATGCTTATTGAAAACGTGTAAAACAGCCCACACTTTGTCATTCATAATACTCATAGTTGGGGTCATTATCGACCACTCAATTACATGTAAATACTTAGTAAAACATCATAGGATATCATTGAAGCCATTTAATCACATAAAGTATCATAAAAATCACGTCAGCTTGCATATTTGCTTGGTAGACAGTGAAATTTTGATCAATCCATATTAAATATGGATTAAATCTTAAATTCATAATACATTGACGAAGTCAAATTATTGGTTAATGAGGTTGAATTAATATTTAAGGTAAAATTATATGACTTAAATAAAAACCAATTATATTTGGTCCAGTCCATTAAGTTGACAAGACTAGCCCAACTCTTATTCTTCAAGACCAAGAAATTATATGAAGACTAAAATACCCCCAAACCCTAGTTTACAACTATATAAAGGGGTCTTCATAAGACAAGAAAGGGGAGAAGAAGAAGAACAAGAAGAAGAGAAATACATATAAAAATTCTTCACTTCAGTGGTGATCCGCAAGTTTTCCAAATACAAAGGAATTTTATCTCCAAGTTATAAGCCACATGTTCTGATATTTCTGCGATTGTGATTAAAGTTGGCTCTTCATTCATAGTGAAGTTTCAACAAGTATTTCTTCGATTCAAGAACAAAGAAAAGTTCTTGAGTTGATGATCATGTGGAGAAGGATTAGAAGATTATATTTTTTTTAGATTTTTATAAAAATTGTAACCTTTGCAAAAATTTTTGAAACACAAATATTGTTGTTTGCCTCTATTTTTCTTTTATTAATTTGTTATTTTCCAGGAATGAAACTTAGTCGCTTATAAATTGGCATGCCCAGTGATATAATCTTTACTTATCATCTCTTCTCATAAAAAAGAAACATCAAGAACACTGGACGACTTCTAAAAATATCAACTTGAAATCCACATCCATTAAAAAGTATTGGATCCAAATTATGATCTCTTTAAAGTCACAAAAAATTATAAATACGTCCCAATGGACATCAACTTTAACTGTGATGATTTTGAGGATATTGACTTTGCAAATAGCTTGAAAATTTCCATGAATATTGCAGCGTAAATTAGGAGTAAAATCAAAATGCTGGGATAATAAGCGCTTGAAGATCTTGCTTGGAATAAGTCTAGAAAAGGCTTAACTTTTTGTTAAAATGACATACCATAGGCTTAGGAGATTAGGAAAGGTCAAAATTACACCTTTTAAAAATCTGTCAGACAAGACCAAAAGACCCCATTTACGGATCATGGTCCAATCCAGTTGTCGTGAAAAGGGGCCTCGTTTGGTAACATTTTGCCTCGAAAACCTTCTATAAATCTTAATTCATGACACGACTTATGGCTCGTCAGTCATTGTATGAGCCATGTTGGTAACTTGTACCCCACACTTCAAAAAGCTAATTTTCCACCAATTTTATCATTTATTAAATGAGCACAACCTACGACCTGTGGAACAATATACGACCCGTACAACTCTTCGTGCAAACTGCTAATACTTAGAAAATTCCAAAATTCATCCCTTAGTCACTTTCACACCTTCTAACATGTGGGGCCTTATAATATCTCTGCATTGGGAACATTCATCCCTGAATGTGCTAAAGGTAATGTCTAAGGAATAGAACATACACATCATATGCAAAAATACAAAATGTACATCATGAAAATTTTCAAACCATGCTTTAAGTAACAATTACAATGCTACCTCAAAATCACATAAGCATGCACGGATGACATGAAAATGACATTCAATGATGGGGAGGGTCTCAAGTGGGAAAAATCATAGTACCTCTAACTTGATTGGAATGGAAAAGATAGGGGTGTCGCTTATTCATATCAACTTTGGCTTCCTAAGTGGCTCTATTAACTTGTTGGTTCCTCCAAAGGACTTTGACAGATGTTATGTCTTTATTTCTCAACCTCTTCACTTGCCTATCTAAGACTTCCACTAGAAATTTTTCATAAGTCAAATTCTCTTCAATATTCACCACCTCTAAGGGCACAATGGAATTAGGGTTTCCAACACACTTTCTCAACATAGAGACATGGAAGATCGGGTGAATTGTACTCATCTCCATAGGCAACTCTAATTTTTATGCAACTTTACCAACATGTGTCAAGATCCGGTAATGCCCTATATACCTAAGGCATAACTTCTCTTTCTTGTAAAAATGGACTACACCCTTTATTAGAGAGATCTTCAAGTACATCCAATCATTTACTTTAAATTCAAAGTCTCTCCTTCTTGTTTCGGCATAGAAATGTTATTGACTTTGAGCTATCTTTAATATTTTCCTTATCAACCTTACCTTCTCCAAAGTGTCCAAAACCAAATCGAAACCTAATAAAGCTATTTCCCCTACTTCAAACTAGCTAATTAGAGATCGCCTACCATATAAAGCTTCAAAGGGAGAGCTATTTTGATGCTAGAGTTATAGCTATTGTTGTAAGCAAGCTCAATAAGTGGAAGATGCTTATCCCAACTACCTTAAACTCCAAGACATAATCTCTATGAATGTCCTTGAGAGTTTCAATAGTTCTTTTAGCATGGTCATCCATTAGTAGGTGAAAGTCCTTGCTTAGTTTAACTTTAGTACCTAAGCCTCTTTGGAAAGGCATGTAAAAGTGCAAAGTAAATTGAGTATCATGATCCAAAATAATAACCAGTGGGACTCCACGTAATCTAATCAACTCATGAATGTGCGACTTGCCACAATCTTAGGCATCATAAGTTATTTTAACCAGTAGAAAGTGACCCGACTTTGTCATTCTATAAGCAATAACCTAAATAGAATCAAAATAATTTCTAGTCTTTAGCAAACCAATCACAAAATTTATATTGATCTATTCCCACTTCTAAGGAAGAATCCCAATATCTTGTTCTAGGCCACTTGACCTTTGATGTTTGGTTTTGACTTGTTGGCAATTATGGAAACCAGCTACAAACTTGGTTTTGTCTATTTTCATACCACCCCACCGATACACTTTCCTCAAATCTCTATACATCATGGAAAAATTGGGTGAATGGAATAAGATGAGTTATGCACCTATTTCAAGATTAGGTCTCTCAGCCCATCCATATCAGAAACGTATAATCTACCTTGGTACCTAAGAACACCATCTTCCCATTGGGAGAAAAGCTCTACCTTGCCATCCTTTACCAATGACTTCAATTCTACCAAAGTGAGGTCAAGGCTTGTTTAGATTTGACCTCTTCCACCAAGGAATAGTTGGAACCATCTACAACTATTACATCTTCATTCTTGGATTCACTAAACCTAACTTCCAGTCTTACCAACGGTGAATATCTCTTGCCAATTCCTTCTTGCCATCATCAATATGAGTCATACTCTCCATGAACACTCTACTTAGAACATCATCCATGACATTAGCTTTCCATGGATGATAATGCATTCTCATGTCATAATCTTTAAGGAATTCCAACCGCCTTTAAATCTCTTTGGATGAACATATATTAGAGAATCTTATGGTCGGTAAACACATATACATAAACCCTATATAAATAGTGATGTCATATATTCAAAGAAAATACCATAATATCTAACTCAAAATCGTGAGAGAGGTAATTATGCTTACGCTCCTTTACTTGCCTAGAAGCATAGGCAATGACTTTACCATTTTCCATTAGTACGCACTCCAATTTTATTCTCGAAGCATCACAATAAACCAAAACCCTTCTGCCCATTCAGGTAGATCCAAGATAGGAGGGGATGTTAGCTTGTCTTTCAAAGTTTAAAAACTCCTTTCACACTCATGATCCAAATAAATTTAGCCTTCTTCTGTGTTAACTTTTTCAAGGGAGAAGAAATTGATGAAAATACCTCAACAAATCTCCAATAGTACCCCACCAATACCAAGACACTCCTAATATCTGTTGGAGTCTCAGGTGTAGGCCAAATCCTTACCACCTCCAACTTTTTTGGATCCACTTTAATCCCTTCTCTTGACACCACATGCCCTAGAAATGCAACTTCCTTCAACCAAAAATTCACATTTGTCAAACTTAGCAAATAACCTTTCGTCCCTCAACGTTTGCAACACTAACCTTAAATGTTTCACATGCTCTTCTTCACTCTAGGAACAAATTAAAATATCATCAATGAATACCACCACAAGCATATTGAGGTAGGGATTAAAGAACCTATTCATGAGATTCACAAATATTACACAGAGCAGTAGTTAGGCTGAAAGACATCACCATAAATTAAAATGCCCATGTCTTGTTTGAAAGGCCACCATTTTGGGAATGTCACACATCCTTACCCTCAATTGATGATACTCGGACCGAAGGACAATCTTTGAGAAGTGACTAGCCCCTTATAGTTGGTCAAATAGGTTATCTATCCTTGACAAGGGATACTTGTTCTTCACGGTAGCTTTATTGATTTGCTGGTAGTTGATGTACATTCTAAGGGATCCATACTTTTGACTTACAAACAACACTAGCACGCCCCAAGGTGACTTTCTAGTCCTAATAATACCCTTCTCCAATAGGTTTTTCGATTGATCCTTCAACTCTTTCAACTCTATGGATGCCATGCAGTAAAGGGGAATAGAAATTGGTTGGCTATTATGGAGGAGGTCTATATTAAAATCTATCTCCCTTTCAAGAGAGAAACTGAGATGCTCATAAAGAAAAATATCAAGAAACTCATTGACCACCGGAACCAACTCAATAGGAGAGACTTTAGACTTAACATCCCTGACCCTTACAAGATGCTATATGCAACCCTTAGAAATTAACTACCTGTCCTTAAGAAAAGAGATGAACCTACTTAACCATCAAATCATGACCTACCCTCTGAAACAAGAGCTCATTAGGTAATTGGAACTTGGCCTTGCAAATTGTAAAATCAATAGAGGCATGATATGCATGTAACCAATGCATACTAAGAATAATGTCAAAATATACCATGTCAAGTTCAACAAAATCACCAGGTAAAACTTTATGCAATATAAACATGGGACAACGCCTATAGACACTTTTAGCAGCAATAGACTCACCAACAGTGGTAGAAACCTCAAAGGGCTCACACAACAACTCAGGACACACATGAAGTCTATTAGCAACAAAAAGGTGTAATGAAAGAGAGAGTGTCACTTTTATCCAATAAAGTGTATACATCTGTATCAACCCCAAAAGTGCCCAAAAATGTGCCTCAAAAGTGCTCGAAATTGTAATTTTAATATATCTCAAAATTCATGTGTTATATCAAAAGTCTGACTTTATATTCTTGTTCAGGGGGTTATTTTGAGTGAAAAATGGGTCTAACCCCTATTTAAGAGCAAACGATTGGCAATTTTGATTTTCCAAAAATGCAATTTCTAGTGTTGTTTTCGCGTCGCTTCTCTGACACGTACTAGTACATTTTTGTGTGTAGAATTTTGACTTCATTCCAAGACTTTTAAGTCTTTGGGCCTAAGTACTTCTAAACGTGAAAATACCTATACTTACCCATTTTTCAGCCTCATATCATTCTAAACATTCTCCAATACTCATTCAAGTACTTAGCCAATATTTTACTCCTAAATTTAAGTCTCAAAACCCTCTCCGGATCTAAGGATTTTCTCTCAAGCTTCAAATCTACACCTCCAATATTCATCAAGTTCATCTCCAAAGCTAAGTTATGTGGGTTTCTTTCATGCGTTCCTTTCACTTATGATACCCAAGCTCTTTATAGCCAAAATTGTATAATTTAAAGTTGGTTTATTCATGGGTCTTATTCATTATGAAATTCATTACACACAATATTGAGGTACATGAAATTGTGACTATTTTACCATATTTTGGGCTAAGAATCTATGATCTATTGTAAGATTTGATGAAGGGTTTTGATGTATATTATATAAGGGTGTTACTGAGTATCTATTGAAAGTTTTACATTGAATTTACTAGCATGATTTCACTCTTGAATTGTATGATTTTATACTATAATTATACACTCTTTAAGTATTTGATAAAATGTCTAGTTATGGCTTATTGAGGAGTTGAGGTCTCAATGATTATCTTATCAGTAGAATGACTATATGATGAAAGAATGATGATGAAATGATGATGAAATACATGTACATTTATGATGGTTATAAGATGATGAGATGAGAATAGAATGATGATGAAATATATGTATGGATATGATAACTAGATGGCGATGAGAGGGATGAACGTATAAATGATATTATTCTATATAGTGTTGGCTTGTTACAATGCCCTACTCAGGGGTTGCACGCCAGGTAAGCATGTCAAGGGGATAGTACCTTGATAACCTATCAGGGGGTTTATACTTCAGTCACCATGGGTAGTAGGGTGTGATCATCCATCAACCTTTTTGGGGATTTGCACCCATCAACCTATCAACGGGTTTGTACTCTGGTCACCATGGGTGGTAGGTTGCGACTATCCATCAACCATGTTGGGGGTTTGTACCCATCAACTTTATTGGGTGGTTTGCACTACATCAACCATGTTGGGGGTTTGTACCCATCAACCCATTTGGGGGTTTGTACCTCAGCAACCTCATGAAGGGGTTCGTACCTCACTCACCTCTCCAAGAAGTGATAGGTTTATGGATTACATTAAGAAATGGTCATTCCCTCCAAATATATTATGTTCTATGAAAGTATGATTTAACCCAAGTATCTCCCACTTATGTCATATTGCCATATGCTTATCTATTGTCTAATTAAGCATTTTGATTATGATGCCTGTCTATTGTTGCATTGCATCCTATATACTTAGTACATTCAAATATACTAGCACATGCTCTATGCCTACATGATGTCACCATGTAAGAACTGGTGTAGCACTTGATCATATTCCTCTTTCACGTGGTTAGTACGTCCTCTGTCAAGCTTATTAGTGAGTCTTGTATTCTGGGGATGTTACTTATGATCTCTAGCTATGTATTAAGACTTTCTCTCTTTGACTTCTGTATCAACTATGAGGGTGAGCCCGATTGCTTTATCTTGGCCCCCACTCTTATCTATGTAGTAGAAGTGTTATTGGATATGTTATGTATCTATGCTATGAGCTTTGACTCTATTTTCTCTTGGTATTTATGATATGGAAGTTTACCCTTAGTCCCAATTCCCCTTGATTTCATTTATCTCTTATTGTCAATATAATTGCTTCCATAACTAAGGATGTGTAATAATATGCCATGAGGATTGTTTGGGGTTCCTTCGGGTTCCCCATTGGCCTGTCAAGTCTATCTATACTTGGATTGTGACAAAGGTCATATCAGAACACTAGGTTGTTATATCCTTGAAGTCCAACGGACCGCATTGATTAGAGTCATATTCATGGCTATGTTATGCATCATAACTATGAGTAGGAGGCTATGAAATGTGTTTGGAAATGTTACCCTTCTTCATGTTCTAAGTCATTCTATAGAGTTGAAGTAAGCTTTCCTTCCCTAATGCTTGTTCTTTACTTTGATAGGTCATGTCTAACATGAGAGGGAGATGAGCCCGCACACCTGAGGAGCAACTGGCCAATGGAGAGCTTATGGATGCTCTCACGTTACTTGTACAAGTGGTGTCTAATCAAGCTAACCAAGCGGCCCAAACCCCTCTTGCTCCTACACTAGCCTCTCGGGTAAGAACTTCACGAGAATGAATCCCTTGAAAACCCTGGGTCAAAGGTGAGTGAGGACCCCCAAGAGTTCATTAATAAGGTCTACAAAATTTTATCCATAATGGGTATTAGGCTAGAGGATAAGGCAGAGTTGGCAGCCTACCAACTCAATAGGATAGCACAAATATGGTACAACTAATGGAAGGATGAAAAGGGAGTCAACTATGTGGTAATTTGGGAGGAGTTCAAGGTGGCCTTCCTTAATTGGTTCTTCCCTCTTGAACTTAGCGAAGCTAAGTTGGTGGACTTTATGAACTTGAGACAAGGTTCTATAAGTCTGAGGGAGTATGCCCTCAATTTTACTCAACTTTCAAAATGTACTCCACATTTGGTGTCCGACTGGAGATCTAGGATGAACAAATTTATGATGGGTGTGTTTGACTTGCTTAGTGAAGGGTGCCGGTATACCATGTTGATTAGTCACATGGACTTATCATGTTTGATGACCTTTGTTGAGCAAATAGAAGGGGATAAATTGAGGAAGAGGAGGGGTCATGAGGCCAAGAGGGGCCTATTTCGAGGGTAAGTTCCAAAAGGGTGTCAAGAACCACCAAGGCCAAGGGTGCTCTCATGCTTCTAATAGGGGATTTACCAATGACTTCCCAAGGCCCTAAGGTGTTGGTTTTGTGGTCCCACATAAGGTGTGTCCTAGGTATGGTAAGAGGTATATGGACCCATGCTTGAGTGATACTAATGCATGTTTTGGTTGTGGGGAAGCAGTCAGAAAAAGGTGGATTACCCTCAAAATCACAACAAGGGCAAAGATGTTCGTCCACAAAGTTTTAATACGGTTCCTTTACGGAGAGGTGGCCGACAAGATGGTGCCCCAAGGCACAAACGATTCTATGCTTTTCATGGGAGATAAGTGGTTGATGAAGTTCTCAATATTGTTACTGGTATATTGAAAATCTTTGACATTGATGTGTATGCATGGATTGATCCGGGTGCCATTCTTTCTTTTGTTACCCCCTTTATTGCCAAAAAGTTTCATGTTGACCACAGTTGTTGCATAAGTCATATGAGGTGTCTACTCCTATTAGTGTATCTATTGTTGCTAGAAAGGTTTATAGAAGTTATCCTATTTGCATCTTGCATAAAATCTTGCCTTGTAATCTTATTGAGTTAGACATGGTTGATTTTTATATTATTCTTATGATGTGTTAGTTGCATGCATACTATACTTCTATTGATTGTAGAACCCGTAGGGTCAACTTCCAATTTTGAAATGAACCTATCCTTGAGTGCGAAATTCAAGATTTGGTGGTCAAGGATAGATTCATCTCTTGCATTAAAGTAGATAAGTTGATCTCTAAAGGTTGTCTTTACCATCTTGTCAGAGTTAGGGATGTGGAATCTAAAGTCCTTTCCATGGAGTCAATCCCAGTTGTAACTAAGTCTTTTGATGTCTTCCCAAATTACCTTCCCGGTGTTCCTCCCAAAAGGACAATAGACTTTAGTATAGACTTCCTCCCCAATACTCAACCCATTTCTATTCCCCCTTATCGTATGTCACTGGCGAAGTTGAAGGAACAATTGAGAGACTTGTTAGTGAAGGGATTTGTTAGACCTAGACAATCACCTTGGGGGGCTCTAGTGTTGTTTGTAAAAAAGAAGGATAGATCCCTTAGGGTGTGTATTAACTATCGGCAACTCAATAGGGTCACCATCAAGAGTAGGTATCCTCTTCCAAGGATTAATGATTTGTTTGACCAATTGCAAGGGGCTAGCCATTTCTCTAAGATTGATCTTAGGTCCGGGTATCATCAAGTGAAAGTGAGGGAGTGTGATACTCCCAAGATAGCCTTCCGGACTAGATGTGGACATTATGAATTTATGGTGATGTCTTTTAGGTTGACCAATGCATCAACCATCTTTATGGACCTAATGAATAGGGTCTTTAAACCCTACCTTGATTCCACTGTTGTGTTAATTTACCATGAGTAACCATCAAAGAAACAATACCAACCACGATCGGCTAGCATATACAACTTTTGATATATGAAAGGCATAGGGAAGTAGTCTTTTTTTGGTACAAATGTTCGAATCGCCTATAGTCCATGCACACTCTCCATCCAACTGACCTTATTGAAACAAGCTCTTTCTTCCCATTTTGAACAAACATAAGACCTTTATTTTTAAGAACGCATTGCATTAGACTCACTCAATTTCTATCCCATACTGGATACACTACTCCTGCATCAAGCAACTTTATTATTTTCTTCTTGACCACTTCTTGCATCTGATGATTTAACCTCCTTTGATTCTTAATATTGGATTTACAATCCTTGATCAAGTTAATTTATGAGAACAAATCCCAAAATAGATTAATTATGTTTGTAATAGTACACCGATTGCCTTAATGAATTTAGACAAAACACTTACCAAAGCCACTACTTGGTGGTCCAACAAATTAGCTGCTACAATAACTAGTAGTGTCTCATAACTGCCCAAAAATACACACCGAAGATATGAAAGGAGTGCTGTGAGTTCTAACTTTGGAGGTTCTTCAAATATTGGCTTTGCCATTGGGCTATCCCTCTTCTTTAAATCAATGTCATGCTAGTTGGGTTTCCTAGAATGTAAACACATGCCTTCAAGAATTGTAACCACTTCATCATAATGCACCATTATCATTAAGCAATACAACCACCAATAATTCACCCATACTATGGGCCTCCTCCATACTTGCCACGACAGATTCAATCATATCAACATATGAGATATCTTGGTTTTCTTTTGGTTTCTTCATTGACCTGCAACACATTAAATGTAACCTACTCACCATTGACTCTAGATTTAAGTTCACCACACTCCATATCCACTAATGCTCTCCCAGTAGCTTAACATGATCTCCTCGATATGATTTCTATTTTCATAGCCAATTCATAATAAAAAATAACAAAATCAGTTGGAAAGATAAATTTATCAACTCTCACCAAAACATCATACAAGGTACCTACTAGCTTCTTGATTGAATGATCTACCATTACGAGTCTCATTGAAGTTGGCAAAGGGACATCTAAACCAAGTTATTGAGAATAGCAAGAGGCATCAAGTTTATACTTACCCCAAGATCACATAAAACTTTTGCAAATTGAAACATACCAATATGAAAGGGATTATAAATACCCAGATATTGTTTCTTTACTAGCAAATTACTTAACATAATTAGGCTACAATGATGTGAGATCTCAATAGTCTCAAACTCTATGTTTCACTTCTTTGTGACTAACTCTATGAATTTCAAATACCCCAACATTTCAAGAAGAGATTCCACTAATGTAATATTAACCAAAAGGTTCTTGAATATAGATAAAAAATTAAAACTTTGTATCTTCATTCTTCTTTTTACGCTTTTGAGGAAATTTAGGTATATTTATGTGTATCATTGTATATGATTGTGTATTACTTTTGTGTATTGAGGAATTTTATTGTACCTGCTGTAGCTGTTGTAGCCTAGAAAGTTAATAGTTTTAGTTTAGTGGCGTCAAGATCTCATGGTGGACTA